>JARVGP010000030.1:0-138094 GCA_029876185.1 Mansonella ozzardi | reverse complement strand
TTTTTTTTGGTAATTTTTTTTTTTCGAAATTCGTATTAAATCATCTTTCTATACTCATCAATTATTATCATTTAACGATTTTTTTTTTTTTTTTTTTTTTAAATGAAATGATAATAATAAATTGATAATCAGCTGTAATTGATCTGCAAAGTGTCATATGAATGTAAATAAAAGATAATGTTACTTGTTCGTTTATAGTGCTATCTGATCTGATTTTTTTCCTGAAATTTGTGATAGCAAGCGATTAATCTGAGCATTGATTGCAAAGAGTTTACACTGTAGCATAAGGATACGAGAATACTCCTCGAGCTTTTAACAGTTTATAAAGCTACAAAAAAAAATTTGCCTCGTTTGGTGTCCATGGCCTTCGACTGTAATGGGGCAGCGTTCAACAGCACTTCTTCCTGCAATAAAATGATTAAGTGAGATCCATCCTTCGGTGTAATTGTAAGTGTCAATAAGTGTTCTGTGTCGATCTCGACAATCTGAAAGTTCCTGTGTTTTTGGTATTCTGAAGTTTTGATCGTAATGTTATTCAGCACACGTAACCGATGATTGCTAAATTACAGTCAATATAAGCGTTCAACAAATCGAATGACTAATCCGTACGTTGTGCAGATTTGAATGACCTCACAACAGCATCTTGAAAGCAAATTGCACATAAGTGCTTAGTATAATTTACTTCAGAAATTTTATCAGTTGTGTCTAATTACTGTTCGATGAGGAAAGTTTGATTGAAAAGGTTTATTTTGCTGTTTCCAGCTTGTTTTTAGTTAGACAATTACTGGCTGTTTATTGCAGATCGTTCTCAAACACGCAAACAAATGAATGCTTTGAAGCGGAATCGTCCGTGGGATCGTACTTTAGCCAAGAAAGCAACATCAATTTCAAAATTTATTGCTGCATCAAATTATTTGTTTTCTGGGTATTGAGTTGTTATTTGTGATTTGCCTTTTCCCGGAAAAAAATATCCGTATTTTTTATTACATTTTTTAGATATACTGAGTTTTAGATATGATTTTAGCTTTAGCGAAGGAACATTTCTAGTATATTCGATTTTTCCCTTTATAAGAGGAAGCGAAACTAACACTTTGCTATGGAATGACCTCTTCAGAACCAGGTAATCACAAACGACTTCCTAAAAGTGTTATTTTAACTCATTGTCAATGAGTTTTACGATTTTGTCAGGGAGGTTTTAAAAACTTTTTTAACGAAATTATATTCGTCATCTGCTTCATATGCAGAGTACCAGTCTTTCGTTCAAAGTACCTAAAAACGCTTTGCATGAAGATGGGCGAATTAACTATAAATTCACTGAATAGAAACTACAGTAACACAAACTCGAAGCCGCTAATCATTTTAATTCTTGTTTTATCATACCACTTTCATCAAATTTTAAGTCCACTTGGATTTCAGACAGTTTTTGTAAAATATCGAATACTGTCGTGAATTTCTTGTGAGAGGTCAATTGTTAGCCAATATTTTTCAACGTTTTGACCAGGGATTGTTATGTTGAGTTGAATATGGTGTTTTGAATTGAGTGTGTTGTGTTGTGTGTTGAATTGAGGGAGAACCTCAAACTTGGGTTATTAAACCTTTATTACCAAAAATGATAGTGCGAAAGTACATGATAATTAAAAACAACGCATTAATGACGCAAACTGAATAAGACGTTTCTTACGTTTGTTAGTACGTTAAAAACACGTTATGATACAAAACCACTTGTCAGAATGAATGAATAAATAAAAGATGTTAATGGTGGGAAGATTGACAGTTTTGTATAGTGGATAAAGGGGGGGAATTAATTGCTTAAAACAATGCCTTTGTTTGGTAAGATAGCGCAGTAGCTGCTCCTTTGTTAGCTTACGGTAGGAGAGAGGATTGACAGTGCAATACAAATCCTTTGTTGTAGATAGATATCTTAAGTTGTTGCTAATAAAGCATTTTCTTTGTATGAATACAAAAGGTGTGGATTTAAGTAACAACAAAAAAATAAAAATAATTCTAAGAACTGTAAATTTAATTGAATGCTTCACAATGTTATCAACATTTACAATTTGATTTATCGATTTATTGGAAGTTCCGCGATATGAAAGTTCGCGACAAGCACTGCGGAATATTAATCAGATTAAGGATGCTACGAGAAATTAATTAGCTGTACTTTCTGCAGTGGTTTTTGATTGCAGAACGATTGTTCGAAGAAGGAGTCTTTCGGAATTATAAGAGAAAGCTGTGTACAACGACAAAAACAACGCTGATATCAAAAGTTGTATCTGATGGTATTTCAGAGCGACCTCTTCCAGTGAAAACTTTTATTTACATGCGAATGTATTCTAAAGTCCAATTTGCGAAGCTCTTATTCACCCAATCCGAAAAAGAAGAAAGTTGGTAGTAAAACTGGTGCGGAACCATCCATCAAGTTGAAATAGACGTTGGACTTGAAGAAAAAGGTTAGTTTTATTCCATTCATGCATATTTATCGTTGGTAGCACTCGATTATTTCATGCAACACATATGATAGTAGAAGCATAGTTTGGTCCCAGAATTTGTACTGCTCAAGTATGTCAAATCAGATGCTCAGTGCTACTTTCTTATTCTATTCATTTCATCTTCTAGTTGAACCGTCGATAATTCATTTGGGCCATATAAAGTTAATAAGACAATAACGCACGAGTACGTAGCATGAAATTTCTTGACCGGCAAGAAATTTCCGAAACTTCTCGCAGGGCATCTAAAATATAGAAAAAATATATAAAAAATATATGATAAAAAATTCCTTTCTACTGTCACCTCATTGATTCAGGTTTGATTTTATAGGATTTCTGTCACTCTATCCTTAATTAATAATTCCCCTCTATCCTTTATGGTGAACATGGTGCAGTTAATTTGTCCGATTACTAATTTTACAACATTTTTTGTTCCCAATAAACTGCTTAATTTACATTTTACATCCATCTTTTTACATACAAACTGCAGTGTTGGCAAAGACAATTTCTGCGACTTTTCTCCTGCTGCAAGCGACGGGTCGCTAGAAATAGAAATATTTTCTCGAAGCGATCTGCTCATCACATGTTTCCGCGATATTGAACCGTAACTCTGAGTATGTAATAAGATATTAGAATCTTTATACTACTGTTTTTATCCTGAGTGTTAGAGTCACCAAGATCTCATCCTCTGCAGGAACTTTTAGAGTAAAAGATCGGTGTAGATTTTGTCTTTTTCTACAAGCTTTTAGAGCTGGAGTATATATACTAAAGAGAACAATAAGGCATTTGTTTTGTATTGGAAGTAAATAATCCGATCGAAATGAACTATTAGAAAATTTTTAATTTTGGAAGCAATGGAGTTTTTTAAATCATAAAACCAACTCTTAAAAGGTGCCATGCGATTTTCAGTTTGTCTGGCCAACAGTATGTAGCGTGTCACTATGTTCTCCTACGTCGCATTTCTCATGGAAACGAATTTCATTGGGAGCAGTAGTTTCAGTGCTGAATTTTTAGGCACGTAGAGGAAAACGATGTTCAGGATACCAAATTTTGTTGGGGAACTTTTTTGGTTATGCGATCGAATCGTATTTGAAATTGTAGTGTTGATTGTGTGAAACCTCAAACTTGGATAATTAAATCAATCTTTAGCGACTGTCCATTGACTTGCTGAGGTCAGAGGTCAAAGAAGTGTGGGGTTAATAGTGATAAAAAGCAGTAAACTAAACTAAAGATGGAATCAATAAATTCCAAACTATGATTTTATGTAACGAAAAGCTCGAAGAAAAAAAAAATATGTAATGAGTCATACCTTCTGACCTTAACATTCTTGTAACATTTTTGTAACGTTTTTGCTTATGTAAATCATATTCTGTTATCGTATCGCTTCAAAGATGTCGCTGTTGTAAATCCCCTACTGTAAACCATAATTAATTCCCTCTTTTATCATTTTAATCTTATGACCTTTCTATTAAGCCATTAGTCCCTCCTCTTCTATTACTGTATATAAACTGTCAATCCTCTGACTGCTGATTCATTTTGTTTCCTCATTTACTTATCCACTTGTTTCATTATTCATTTTTTTCTTTCTACATAAACTCCAAATTCACGTTTGCATCGCTATGCTAATTCTAATTTACGTTCGCGTTAGTTGATGTTTTTAATAAAGGTTTAATTACCCAAGTTTGAGGCATCACACAATCAACACTATAATTTCAAACACGATTCGATCGCATAACCAAAAAAGTTTCTCGACAAAATTTGGTGCCATGCTGCCACGAGCTGATGAACTTTTTTGGTTATGCGATCGAATCGTGTTTGAAATTATAGTGTTGATTGTGTGATGCCTCAAACTTGGATAATTAAACCTTTATTAAAAACAATAACTAACGCGAACGTAAATTAGAATTAGCATAACGACGCGAACGTGAATTTGGAGTTAATGTAGAAAGGAAAAGAATGAATAAGGAAACAAGTGAACAAGTAAATGAAGAAACAAAATGAATCATCAGTCGAAGGATTGACAGTTTATATATAGTAGAAGAGGAAGGACTAAATGAGCTTCGGGCGGCCATCTTGACTCCATTACAATATTGCTGTGATAAGTAAACCTCATTTTTGTTTAATGATATCGCGCTATTTTGGTGTTATTCATTATTCTTAAAATTTCACCACTAAATAGTGTTTCAAATTGAATATCTGTAAATTATGGTTGATGAAGTCTTCCTCTAATAATCAAATAAAGGTTAGCAGTAAAATTGCAAGAGAATTTTAAACATGTTGATCGAGACTTCTACCTAAGATACATTTTAAAAGAACTTTGTTTTATACAAGTTTATATAAGGATGCAGACAATGTAATTATTTACAAACTGTCATCTAATCATTGCTTCTAGATGTCCACAGTAGATTTAACTGATATAGATATTAAACTGCAAACGGCTACGAAAGAGTGGAGATGGTTGGTACAAGCATACATTGACATTGTGTGCAAGGCTGTTTTCGCTAGGATTGCATAATTCACCTCAATAATCAAAATGCTTTTAGCTAATGAGACAGAGTGTAACCGAATCTCTTACGTGTTATGAAACATGTAACATGTGCACAATTTACATCATGGTAATTTCTGCTTAGCTTTTGTATAAATTAAATTCCTTTTTAACTTTTGTATCTTTCGTTGCAAATATATTCGAATGAAAGTGAGAAATCGAAAGTAACATTCTGAAGCAAAAAAAAATTTTTATACGGTGCACTCAACATGAAATATTTGAAAACGTTGAGAATAAAAGTACCTGTCAGTCCATATTCAATTTAAATGAAATGAAAAAACTGGTGAAGGGAAGTCCGTATTCAAGTTGTCGAGCCGTAGACAAACTGGGAATTAAATGATGATACAATACCTACTAGTAAAGCATATTTCTAGCAGCACTGAAAAAGAAAGACATTAGGAGTGCAAATATCGGAGCAAAAAACTCTGAACTCTATTTAAATTGCAAGTATTGCAGGTAATTTACAGATTTTAGCAGTGTGGACATTTTTGTTTTACAATATTCCAGTAGGGTAGCGTATCCTTGGAGCGGCAGCCGTTAGCACCGCCATCATGAATTCTTGCTAGAGTTTCGCAATCACTTTTCCCGTAGCATTTGACTTTGTACCGATTACTTAACCGCTGGAATTTAGGAATATTTATTGTTCAGAGATCTTTTTTCTTAGCTGAAAGTGTTCGAAATGAAATTAGCAAGCAAGTCAGCAGAGAGACATGGCATTTTCGGAAAGTAATTTTCAAAAATTAAATAATCATGCGTAACACAAAACTTTTTTTTTGTGATATCTAGAGAGAAAGTGAAATAAAAATGGTGATGTAATTCTTCACCATTTTCTCGTTATCCTTTGTTAATAGTGAATAGACGTTGATAAGTCCAAAAATCTCTCTAGAAATGCAATCAATCTCAAAGAAATTATTTATACTCGCTTTCCAATCTACTATAATGATTAGAAAGAACTTAATTTAAGTGCGTTTTTAAATATGTTTAAAACAAAATATAGGAGATATTAATAAAACAAAATATGTGAGGTATTGAATATGACTCAGACGAATAAGAAAACCAAACAATTTTGATCTCGTTTTTACTGACATCCAAAAGATTTCATGTCGTAAAATATATTCCGAAAATGCCCAAAATCTACGAAAAATGAAGGAAATTGAATTACCCGTAGGCATTCCTGAGAACACTCATAATTCTCGGCGCAAGTTAACCATGCTTCCTCCTCATCCTGATCGTCTTCTTTACCCGGCTGATAACATTGCTGTAACGTGAATTATTAACCTATTGCAATTCCAATTATTAATTTCTTTATGTTTATGAAAAAAGAAAACGTTTTGATCAATAGCCATTATTTTTTTTTTTTTTGATGAAAGACATCTATATTCCCGAGTTTATTGATGAATACATAAAGCAAAAATTTGATCGATAGCAGGTCTCCAATAAATTCGAAAGCAACGATGTCTGGAACTTCCGATTTCTTAAATGGATATTTAAAACTAGTACACCGATATGCGGCATTTTGTGTTGGTTGAAATTAAACAGATGAAATTAAGCGATAACGACCACCATATTTTATCAAGGAAATAACAGTTTTTCATTTGAGACAAGCACCCATACTTTATAGTGATAGATGTTGAGTCGAAAATAGCCGCATCCATACCTTCCATGAATGTCCTCGTCGCAACCTTTTGGAACACACCCTGAATCTGCTTCACACATTGCTCGCATGCAGTCAGTTGGAAATTCCACTAAAGTTCTTAGGAATCTAAGCGACAAGTTTTCAGATATTTTTAACGGAATTTTCACTTAAGTTTCAGCTGGTCATAAAATTTAAAGTTCAAAAAACTGGCATACAGTCTTGTTAAATCGTCATTTAAAAGAATCTTACTGAATGGCGCAGGATTGAAGCTTTAATTAGGAAGAATTTATGACAAGGTTACCAAAATATATTTATAAAATACTTAACAGCAAGTAAAACGCTAACCTTGTGGAAACATGAGCAATGGATTTGACTGGAAGAGGATCGAGAAGCAGATTAAAATCAGAATAATTAACACTGTCATGCTGGATATGTGTGTGTAAGATTAAATTACGGAACTGACCATAATTGGAAATGGAGAAAGTGCCTTAAAAACAATCCTCAGCATCACAGAAAAGCCAGCAGCTACTCTAGGTTTGAATTACTGATGTATCAATAATGACAGAGAATCTGTGAGACACCCACCACCATTAAATTTCCATTTTCAAAAAAAAGACCGCTAAATTTTCATTTCAAAAAAAATGAAATACAAGCATCAGTACAGATGATAATGAAATGAATTAAGAAAAATTACTAACATAACCACTGGTTTAACCTAGATCATTTAGAATTTTTCAAGATCCATAATCTTCATCCGAAACATCTAGCGAACTGCACAAATTTCCTACTTTAGTATAGTAAAAGTGATCATAAAATGATAATGGTAGTCAGCAATGATGAAACAAGAACAAGCGCCATTCTTGATAGTTAATCCTCCTTAAAACCTACCTTTTGATCAGAAAAACAACTTTGCTTTTAGATTCCTTAATTGTCTGCTTGAACCGAAAAATATCATTTTTTTTAAAATTTTGAAAATCTCTATCTAAATTTGTAAACGATAGGTATGTTCAAAAACTAACTAGCTAATGGTGTAAATCATGTTGTCCGGAAATTTATTCGAAGATGAAAAAAAGAATATTAACTACTGTGCATTTTTCACTTTCTGTTACCGGATTTCCTAAATCAACAATGTGAGAAAAGCGAAAGCACGCAATCACGGAAAAATTACATCACTAATTAGACATAATAACTTAACAACAATTAAGTGAAATGTAATTTGAGTGGTAAAATCAAGAGCAGGTATACGTGATTGTAATGTAACAGCCCATGCTTTTAGCATATTAATGATTTATAATAATCTTTTAATATGTTAATGATTAATAGTAATGTAGAAAAGAAATATTAAAGGAATAAAAATAACTCAAATGAAAGGAATATCATGAAATCTTCCCAGATTTTTTATGATAATTAAGTTCTATCTTACCTGAATCACTGAAATTACTTTCGCCAGAAATAATTTTAAAAAATTTTCCATTTTTTCTTTTAACGATTAATATCACTTCTTTTCCTTCATACTTAAAATTACTGGTTTGTTGGATTGACAATATGAAATACAACTTGTCAATTACCAGAAAAAATTTTAGTGAAATTTATACTTGATTAAAAAAAGGATGCGTGATTTTAAACTTTTGCCACAACTGTTATTACTACTAATATTTCAATCAATACAACACAGCATACAGTGTCAAATAATTCCATTTTAATATTTATTATATCACGCATCTTTGGATAATTTTGCCCAAATTTTGAAATTTCGAAGTAAATAAAAGATTTAAAAGCGCACTCAAATTTCGCATCTAATTAGCATTGTTTTGCTCTAATTTAATTGAAATTTCACTTTCTGGAGTGAGTACCTTGCTAATGGCCTAACACGTAAGAATACAAAAAAAAACTGTTCAGTGCTTGACAGTTTGTAGTGTTTAGAATATTTAAATTAGAAGTGATGCTATATATCATTTCTCATTAACAGTTTAGATAAATTATGAAGCTGTATAAAAAAATGAAAAAGTTCACAGATGGATACGCCAACTTAATCAGCCGATAAATTTACTACGGAAGCGAACAACCAAACGATTGAAAAAAATGCACTGCTATCAATATAATATTTCCAGGTGTATGCACGCACTCATATCAACATTGACATTACACAGAACTTGCAGAACTACTTCACAGAACCCGTTCACACGATTACACTAGTCTGCTGATCTATCCATGTGTTTTGACACTTCCTAACTGAAGTCATTCCCATACTCGATGTGGATATCTCATCATAGGTGCTGTGTATAGAGAGCCGTCATTTAGTAAACATGGAGATAAAGGAAGTTGAAATGAATAAAATGATAATTATCGCTAACCATTTCAACTACCCAATAATATCATTTTGGTTTTGATGACTGACATCAGCTCTAAATTTATGAAAATTTTTAAATTCCCTATTCCAATCCTAATTCTTGCAAATTTCTATTCAAAGCAGAATTTCTGATCGTATGTAAAAACAGGAAAGAAACCTGATGTTTAAGTGTATTCTTCAAGAAAATTCCATGACTGAGTTAATTGGACAACATAATGCTAATGCTGCTACGTTATGCATTAAAACAAATGAAGATGTTGGATGAATGGATTTGCATAAATCAAACCAGTCTAATTGAGACTCCTGATGGTTCAAATGAAGCTGGATTTGGTTTTGAATGAATTAAATAAATCGACTGCTGTATTCATCAAATTGTTTGGATTTTGGAATCATTTATTTCGAATCCAGATGTGACTCCAATAAACATTGAAGCGATGTGCATGATTATCATGAACTTCTTCCAACTGTAAGTATCGTATAAAATATATTTGCTTGTATTGAACTAATTGTAATGAAATGTTTTATACAATTTAAATTTCAGTTCGGCAATGTTCATGAAGTATCCACCTACTGAGTCATGATTGATTACGAAGATGGACTGCCTGGTATTAATATAATACTTGAAATTTATGGTCAGTACAACGAAAATTTAGCAAAAAATTCAGCCAAAATGATACATAAGTAATGCTATCATCCTGGTTTTTGCAATCTTTTAGTGTATTTTCTGCAGTGCAATACTGAATAACCAATCTGTCAGTTTTATAAAAATCTATTCTGTCGATAGCTTTAAGGCAGGCTTAGTTAACTTTTTGAATAACTTTCTCATCATTAATGATTCTGGATGTCATTCTGATATACAAAAACTATTTAAGAATTATGCAAAGTCACTTCCAATCATTTGCAGCGACTTTTCTGAATAACAGCAAAGTGAAAAGAATTTGCTGGCTTCAAAAAATACGAAAATCATATGAGGTATTTTACCGTTTCCTTTCTTTGCCTTTGCAAGTCCTTGAGTTTTATCGTCTGAGCAGATAACTGTAAAACGGCGAAATATGCGACAACAACAAGCCATGACTCTTTCTGTTGTTTTAATAGAGCAGACATATACATATATATATATAGTGTTTGTTTACAATTAGCAATTGCTTAACTTTATTTTGTGGGAAAAATCTATGTGGGAAAATGTGGGTACCTATAGAAGGAAATTCTGGGACTGTAAAAATATATTCAATTAACACTTTGGCTATATTTTGTTACATTTCATTCTGTCACACAAAACGAAACATTGTTCCAACATGACGGAAATACCTGCACCCTCCGTCTACCTCAGTGATGTTAAACGTGTGCAATACACATGCAAACATAAACAAACAGACACAGACACACAAACACATACACACACACACACACAAAAACACACATATATGCGGTTTCCCTGAAAAAAAACTGGAACTCCTCGTTGGGAAAGACCGCTGTTATTGAATTTAATGGATCCTCTCGTTTATTTTGATCAAATACAGTTAACCTTGAATTTGTCTGACCTACTCTGTCCCAACTGTTTCCACTATCTCTGCTCTCTCGTATTCCTATAATACATCACACCAACACATCTTCAATGCTCACTAATTATAAATTAGTAGCACTTAACTTCTGTTAATATGATGAATGAATAACCATTTCCGGTACAGCACAATTTCATCACGCAGTTGCTCTGTTTATGCTCCAATAACATTGTCTAATGTGCTATTCCAGAAATCAAAAGTGAAAAATACAATGGGATTTCCACTTTTTAAATTATTAATCTGAGGAAATATCAAGAATGTATAAGAAAAAAACGAAACAATTTTCAACATTTAAGAGTGACTAAACATTCTAAATTCTTATGTTACTCGTAGAGTTTGGTGCATTTAATATGTTAATAAAGAAAAACAGTAAACATGGAATTAGTTTCAAGCATCTCCATAGTTTCTTGAACACTGTCCAATTTCAATCTCTCAGAAACAAAAATTTGCCAGAGTGATTACGGTACCAGCAGCTTACTGCTTTGACCCCTGGATGATTTGAAGATTTCTGGGAATAAGTTCCCGAATGTAGCGCTAAACACATATAGCTAATCTTATCGAAAGCGTATCAAAATTTCCTCTCATGTCTTCGGCTCTATCAGTGCTATAGCTTTACCACATATAGAAATCAACAACATTCACTGTCTTCTTAGCATTTCATTGGCATACTGTTGTAATTCAACTTCATGCTACAATTTTAAATGAAGCGTTTCAGTCTAAATTTCTGTCTTGAGAGTAATCATCCATCGTAATTATCTGATTAGACGAATATATACATTCCGCGTACCCTTCCCATCTAAACAAATGTCCAACAAAAACACCTCACATCATCAAACCAACTAGCCATTTTTACACTCTCCCGAACACTGTTGCAGCGCAAAATTGCTTTATCAAACATGAAACAGCTAGTAATATACGTGAAATACTTAATGATAACTCATTTATCAATAAATATTACTGGAAAATATTTTTGAATTTTGCCTCAAATAGTAACTCAATGCAATGCTTAACAAAAATCAGAATGCACGAGTGCCACACACTCTTATCACTAGAATACTCTGCTCAATATTAAAGAAATCGTTCATTTGTCATTTCTACCGCAAATTTTAAAATGATTGGTTTTTTTTTTAAATTTTTCTTATTCAGAAAATAATAAAAATTAGATAACAAAGAAATATAATGGTGAAGTAACAGATAGAATTGTGTATATATCAATAGATTCAATCTAATAAATGCGATAAAGAAAGCATAGACTGCAAAAGCCATAAGTGCAATAAAGAAAAAATATTTCTTCTATTGTCAAAAAATGAACCTTCAAAAGTATTTCAGCTACAAGGGACACTTCACTTTTGCTTATGCTAAAAATTAGGTATGTGTCACAATTAGCAAAAAATTTGGCATTAAATTTTTAAATCTTTCATGACTAATAACAGTCTAATTTAATTAGTAAAATAGCACGTGATGGTACATCAATCAACCAATGAAGCTTCTGATCTTTTTTAAAGGGAAAGTTAGGAAGAGTACTGGAGGAAGGGTACTGGAGGAAAAATACTACTTTCTACCGGATAAAGAATGCGAAAAAACGATTCAAAATAATTTTACTCATTATTTTCAACTCAAAAGTTCTGAACTCTAAGAGTACTAACCATGAACCGAGAATATTCGGGAAGGCGATGAACAAGCAAGGGATCCTCGAAATCAACTTTGTAAGTGAATCACCGGCAAATTGATCCGGCTAATTGATTGCCAGCTGAAACACATCAGAGTGTGTAAAAGCACATGAGGGGGAGGGGAATGAGTAATTTTGAACTTACGGGTACTGAATTTAAGTTCATTTTGAATTAGTCACAGAGAAAAAGTTGAATCGCTTCCTCTCCTTATCGGTATTTAGATTAAGAGGAAAAGTGATTAATTGCACTATCGCAGTTAGCGTGAAATTATCCCGAGTGATCTGTGATAACCACGGTTGCTTTCTGAGATTTTGGAAGCAAAGTTTTTTTTGTTTTTCCGTCACGTAGGCCTTGATAGTAACTGCTCTCAAATCCGTATAGTTCGTGATGATAGGAAGGCGGACAAAGTAATTCCAATTTTGATACTTTGTTACAGTGATGTCATACACCTTCATGCACCTTCTATCGTTATCATTTAAATTTCTTTTTCTTTTTGTTAGAACTTATTATTTTTGAAACATTTATGCAATTTATATTACAATCAAATGACATATAGTAGTCCGATTTCATCTCCATTTATTATGAAAGAGAAATGGAGGACTGTATGTGCAGAAGTCACTAATTTGAAAGTGTTACTACTATTTTCATCTTATTGCTAGCGTCTTAAATTCAGACCTTAGTATTGATTTTACGCTAATTTTTCTAATATTTTCTTATAATAAAATTAAAATGCTAAGTGAAGGTTTTTGATGAGCTTTACCAATTTTTTAGCTTATTGTTCACTTTTACTACAATGTATTCAGAAATAAAAAAGAAATTTTCACGCTATTCAAGGAAAACCTATAGTCCTCATTGCTTAGTGGAATTTTCAGTTCCAAATCCATTTCGATTTCTGACTGCTTTATCAAAATCCCTTCCGTAACTTAATTTTATTCAAGTTCTGCTATCCATCTGAAATCTATCGTTGTAGAATAAAATCCACCTGGAATGTTTTTTAAGATTTCTAATATTTTGCTTCTCCTTTGGCATTTCCGTTAGGAATGCAGTCGAGCTAATTCGCATTGTTTCATTGTTGTATTTGGTTGATATGGTTATCAACGGCTAGCATGAGCTTATTCTTGCAATTCATCGCATTTCAAAAAACTGAGAACTGTATTGGTCTTACATTCTCGTAGATGCCAGATTTTCTGGTTGCGACAATAGGTTAACTACTTGTCGCCAATGCATATCTACACTGAAGTCTTTATTTTTCAGTTTGTATAATAAGTAATGGAAGCATGAGTTCCGAAAAAATCCGTTCTGGTACATGTAACATATTGCAAATTGCGTAAATCAACAGTATTTACGAGTCATTTGCTTTGTCCAAAACATTTGGTCGTATTCAAAGACGAGTCATAAAATCATTATGGGCAAAATAAAGCAGATGTTTGAAATCTCTTACCACCCATTTAAGATTCAAAGAGTAACACTAAGAAACTTTTAGAAGATTGGAAAAAACAATAGTGAAAAAGGCTGTACATTAAAGAGTATGAAAATTGTGAAATATTCTGAATATTTTCCTCATTGCCCTAGATGTAGTCCTGATCGATTTTCAACGGCTACGCTATTATATATATAGCGAAATTACAAAATAATCTGATTACAAGATAAAAAGCATTTCTCCGACACTTTAATTTTGGTAACAATTGAATCATATTTATCTTCATTACAGCGGTTCCATTCCAGAAAAAATCCAGAATTTAATTAACTATTTAATTGACTACCAAAATTTAAATGATCGACTAAATAAGTCTACCACTTCATTCTTTTTTTAAACAAATACCGGAATTCGGCACAATCAAGTTTACCGTAAAGTTTACCATGAACTTTTTTCGGAATTCTTTTCAGCACTGCCGACTCAGTTACTTTTATTTCGATATGCATCCAGGAACTTAATTTTCTGTCTCTCTGCTGATTAAAAATCGGTAACTAAATTTTGCTAATTTTCACATATTTCCTATAAAAAGTACAATACGAATTCTTAAAAACTAATAAGAAATCTCAGTTATCTTATAAAGAAATGTAAGGGCAGTTCATGTAAGTGATTTCCAAATGAAAGTTGAATATGGCGCAAATATTTCTATGAATTCATTTCTCTGTCAAAATGGCTTGAATTCTAATACTTTATCTGAAAGTGATTAAAGAATAAAACAGAATAAGAAAATAAGAAAATCAGAAAATCAGAAACTTGCAAAAAAAAGAAAACTAAAAATTAGGTATTGATTTCCAAAAATGTCGCATACTGGATGAGCTTATTAATATTAGCAGAGCTTTTGATCATACCACAGGTTACGTCAGCTTTAGGGACCGATCCATATGATGAAGCATCCAGGTTTTTAATTTTATGCATTAATTGAGGTGTCATTTTTGGTACCACATAATCATCCTCCAACTGCCAACCAATTCGATTTAGAATCTGCAACTCTTCTGAGTGACATGAGACAGAATTAAAATGCAGAACATGGAATGCTGATCGTGGTTTTAAAAATGAAAAGTTTTAAAAATCTACAGTACGGTCGATGAAAACGCCGCAAAGTAGTGAAACCATTCCAATTCTTCGACTTCATATATGATGCTATCCCTTCATTATTCTATACAACTTATCTGTTAGATTATTCAGACTATTTAGTCTTTTGAAAACTTTCGTTATAATTTACAAAACGCTCTTTCGCATCACAGATTTGGCAGAAAACATTGCAAAGATTTTGAATTGCTTAAATCAA
Source organism: Mansonella ozzardi (assembly GCA_029876185.1). Classification (NCBI taxonomy): domain Eukaryota; kingdom Metazoa; phylum Nematoda; class Chromadorea; order Rhabditida; family Onchocercidae; genus Mansonella; species Mansonella ozzardi. The sequence goes on along the minus strand of JARVGP010000030.1, from coordinate 123,083 downwards.
TAAGCAATCAATAAGCATATCCTATATCAATAACCTTCTGTAATTCGTTACTCGACTCAGTATCAAGCATTTCAGCTAATTTCCTTGCTTCAACATTAATATAGGTGTGTTCAACCATTCGCAACACCGATAAAATGATTCTTTTATATACTGTCATTACCAGATCTCTGAAAAATAACGCTGAAATTGCAAAACATGATAAGGAAAATCCAGCAGAAACAAGAACCAAGCAAGCAGCTACGATGAAATTTATGAAGTAAAAAAGAAACTATCTGTTCAACTAATTTGCATTTTCGATATCTAAAAATTAGGGAACGAATCCTCCTCATAAACAGCCTTATAGTACTTCCTCGTTTCTCAAGAACTTAGAGGGTACTAAACTCCGCTAAGCTGAAACATCAGTAGTATTGAGAAAGTGACCAAGACAACAAATATACTTGATCAGATTATCAAAGTGTGAATTCTTGATCAAACGAAGAGCAACTCCAGTGTCACCATTCTCCAGATGATGGCAGATAAGCATGAGTGTATTGAGATGGACATTTGTTGCCGATGCTTCAGCACGGAGACGGCACTGACGTGCCTAGAAACATACAAAAGACCGGATGTTATAGAAAACATTGCAGAAATTAGTAAACTGACAAGCATTCTGTCATATAAATCCTTGACCTTATCAATTTTTAAGAATGTGATGTCATTTCATAACATCAAGGAGTGATGTTATGGATTTCAACAAAACTAGGGCTAAAAAAGAGACAAACTTTTGTCCAATCTTCTTTAATCATGTAAAAGATCAATAAATGTGAGAAAAAGTCAACATCAACATCGCGTTCATTGGGCTGAATTTCACGTTGTTCGAATGATTGCAACTTTGAAGCAAAATGTGAAGGCACCTAGAAGATAGAATGGGTTATCGGATTTGTTTGCTAAATAATGAAGGAAGCAATGAAAGTACAGTAAAAAATGATTCTTACTTTACACTATTAAGATGAAAAATTAGTATACTGATGAGACTTGGCATCTATCTCACTAATAACGACAAAAAACCAAACCCTAGTAAGAAAAATCAACTAGTGCAGAAACAACAGCTTCATAAATTTAGGAAGAAAGAAGACCTAAATGATGCAATAAATTCAAGAATTAGTGAAACGATTACTACAGAGTTCGAAATATTAGGCGGAGAGATTGTTGTGTTTTCTCAGACGTATTTTTACTATCACAACAATCTTCAGTTCTTCCTCATCAAAAAAAACTGAAGAGCTAGAGAAAACACACGTGATAGAACGGCAAACCTGTACAGCATGAAGTGAATATAATCATTGAATACAATCGATTTTAAACATTCTGTGAATGTCTTCTAGAGCTATCTTTCGAAAAAAGCAAATACTTACAGCGAATGAAGTATTACTAATACCAGTGGAACGATGCATTGAAAACGGCAATGTAAGAAGGCTATCTTCCTCATCTATCCGCAAAATTTCGTCTGAAATAAAAAACCAAACCACTGTAAAATTAAATTGTATTGGCGAGTACCCTTCTCTTATGGTTGAACATGAAAATATGCAGACTAGTTGAAAGCTGCAAGTAAATGCTTCGTTAGCCTATAGTACATCTTTAAAAGCAATCAAAATTCACCGTTTACCGGAACAACGGCAGAAACAATACATCCACCAACTTGTTCGTTATTTAAACTCTCTGACACGTCAGGAACCTCAGACATTTACTGAAATAAAAAAGTTCGAATTTGCAATTTAAAAAAATTTCAAAAAAAAACCAAACCTGAAATTGAACTCTTCTAAATGTATAACAGTAAGAGATGTAGCATAAATTTCACAAAACTTGCATGTATGAAAAACGTGACATGTACAGGATCAAACATAAAATGCATGAAATTTAACTTTATTTTCAAATTCACAACTTCGAAACATGACCCGATATCTCAAAATACTGCAAGCTTTCAATTCTCTCAAAAATCAGCAAAACACATTTGCTTTTGCGAACTGAGACAAAATCACCTATCACCAAAAAAAGTCGATGAAATGAGAAAAAATTGCGTAGACTTGATGATTATAAAACTTTTTCACATCCCAATCAAATTTGATTAAAGAAAGGGCTCTCTGGTAACATTTGAAATGTGAAGTACATGGTTCCCTTCTATTCTTCCTTATCGTGAATCACTCCACCACCTGCTTTTTCGTCCTTCCATTTATTTTTACATCTCTAGGATAAGGAACTGAGTTGGTAAAGAAACAAAGAAAATCAGTTTAAGATGCGATGGTAAACTACTGATTAAATACTGGGAACTAAACAATGATCTGATAAATGCATCGCAAACTAATGATATTTTCAATTAGGTATGAAACGCTATTTGAAAACAGTAATAAAATCGAACGTCTTAAGAAAATATATTTTTACTTCCTTGTCTTTAGTATCTCGGAATAGCCTGTTACCGGGCTTCATAAACGGACTCAAGCAAGACAAAGAAATCACAACAGATTAACTAGTACTCGGCTGAATTTATGTTCAGAAAACAGGTTTAACGGGAAAAAGCCCAGCAACTCAGATCAATTAGTACAGATCTTTACAAATTGAAGAATAATTCTGATTCTAAACCTAAAAAATTAGGAAATGTCATGTAAGTCAGTTCACCAGTACTATCGCAATCACAAAAAAAATATGACTATTTGGCCAAATTTGGAATTCATTTTCAACTTTCACTGAGCTTCATTTTTCATTCAAAAATTAGTGCGCGGCCAAACTAAATGTGATAAGAAACGGAAATTACGACAGGACGAAATGAACATAATTCAAATACAGAGTGAATCTATATAAAATGTAATAAGTTGAGAACTATAAGTGATGCGGATCATTCACGTGCGCAAAAATATAATGAGCCGAATTTTGCCAAAAAAGTTTGGACGCTTTTGGCTAGACTGTTTTGCATATACGACAAACTCGAGAAATAAGGGAAAAAGAAAGTTTTAGCATGAATACCAGTATCGATTAAGCAAAATAATCTGTTCAACAGTAATATAAATCAAAAATGACAAGCATTGGACATATTTCACTTACAGTGAAACGGAATTCTGAAATAATATATGGAAAGGTAAAACTGAAGGATGAAACTGTGTAGATAAAAGTACAAATAAAACATGTGAGAAGCAGAATGGAACACATTAATTTAGAAATAAAAACGCCAACACCACTCACTTGTGCAGTGAAATAGATTAAAGGCGCTTTACAAATATGAAAGAATTCAATTTCACTTTTGGAAGAAAAAGGTGAAATGAACAACAAAATTTCCATAAGCCATATGCACCAAATTATTTTAAATAACATAAACTCTATTGATAAAACATTCTAATTTCAGTTAGTAAAGTAGAAACAAAAACTTATCCAGCTGCAAACTTCCATTCTTGCCTACATAATGGACATTGCGGTCGAGCTGCATTTTGAGTTTCAGTCCATTTTACAATGCAGTGCATATGAAACGCATGCTTGCATGCTCCTAAGGCCTGAAAAATAGTGTACACAGTGAAACCACATCACAGTTAAGTGGAGATGGGCGATAAAAGATATTAACAAAGATTTCGCTGCTCACAGGCCCAAAGAAGAAAAAAATGCTATCTCAACTTCGTTTAGGCAGAAAATTAGAAAAATTTACCAAGGGACATTCATCACCAGGTGTTTTGCATTCAATGCAACATGCTTCAAATGGCATTCGACAAATTCCACAAGTTTCATCACTCGCCGTCCATTTCCATGATGCTGCCACCTAAAAAAATTATGTAATAAAACACTGCGAAGAAAAAAAACACTGAATTATGTAATAAAACACGGTCCATGAGAGTCCATGAGACTCCCTTTTCTCCCTTCTCTATTCCAAAACATGAAGAAATTACTTAAAATACTTGTGGATTTTTCAGTGAAAGACGTTCGCTCAAACAAAAATGCCATTAAAAGTTAACAGGAAGAGTAAATGCTTTTATGATTTCGATCTCATCTAATGCATAACTAGAGGATTTTATTTAAGGATGATGTTGAGCCAATTTTGATGTGCTAGCCTCAAACAGTTTGATATTCTTATACTAGAGCATAAATCTTGAAGAAATCCAAAACAAATATCCAAACAGTGGAATGAAATACTAACTGAAAGCGATGACTCTCATTAAAGTTAGTCTCAAGAGATCCTAGAAAATGTGAACGAATGCGGAATTATTTACGGCAAAATAATGTGTATCACCGCAACTCAATCAGAAAGAATGAAAAAAATATTTGGTTGTAACAAGTAAGGTCGGACATCTTTCAAAGATTTCGGACAACGATACGAGAACGAAAACACAAAAAAATAACACAAACATACATTCCACTTGAGCACCGTAATTTTCAAACGAGTTGATGAGGGTAGTTTTAACGGTTGTGGGCAAAGCTTTATAGATGTAGATGAATCACGATGAATAGTGTTCTGGAAACTGCTGCTATTCTCCTTAGCAACATCCGATTCCTGGAACCAAATCCACATTTTTTACTTACGATTACTGCTGATAACAACTGACCGCTATTGCCGAACGATTATTTCAGCACTCACATCTTTTAAATTCATGAGATGAAACAGAAAACTTCTTGCTCTGACAAAAATGCGTAAGAAAAGTAATCAAGTCATATCACTTGATAAAAACAGGAAAACCTAACATTACTATTATTTAGATTTCGGTGCATCAGGCGCGATAGACGAAAGCTTCCGCCTCGCGGCGCTTCACTTACACCATTCGCGAAAGTTTCACCTTCTAAAATGTAACAAGTGGAAAGTTGATCATCATAAGGCAAAAATGAGACCAAAAATAGGCCATGACTCTACATTATCATCAAGATCTTTTAATTATTTCAGTGCATTCCATACTCCAGTGATGAAGCCGCTTCATCAGCAGTTCCATGTCAAGTATGCTGTGAATCGAACTTTGTCTTAAATCCCTCAACTAAAAACCTATTTAGCTGTTAATACTTCCATATTCGCTGCAGTGTCGAAATAGGCTTTTACAGAAGACAATGGTTTCATATTTTGCTGGGAAAATTTGTTTGTTTTTTTCATCACAGAAGATGCCAAAGACTAGCGAGATAGTACATACGGCTTGCATAACCTATTTTTCAGCTCATAAGAATTAGAATAAAGTGAATGATGACTGCTTACCGCAGCCAAACAAACTTTCAGGACTGACATTGTGGAAACAAATACCGAAAATAAAAATTTCTAGAAAACTGACGTGCACTTTCCCTTCGATCACTAGTGCTACCTCGGTCACTTGCCGATGGAGAGTACAGATCCCGGATTAATGCCAATTCCTAAAACATTTAAAATAGTTTGTTTTTTCGTCAGTACCATGTAAAACCGTGTAAAATGAAAAATATTTCATCTCGAGTTTGCATGAAAAAACATTTTTAATAACCAACAACATCACTGAATTCATTCACTTCAGTTGATGAGCCGCCAGTGATCTCATTATTGTTCTCTGATTCACTCAAGCGATTATTCCCATCACCATTATGGTCACCGTTTTCGTCATTTATTGACGACATCAAACCAAATGATAATGAATTAGTAGTATTCGTCAATAAGGTCAACGAATCGCTTGTAACTACATCGGTATTGGAACCTCTTACACCGCTGCTTTCATCCATTGGTTCTTGTGCTCAAAACTTGGTTCTATTTAATATATTAATTAGATTTGTTTAATTTCTTGCATCTAAATGCTATACACATAAATATTGTTGAATATGTGAACTTATAAATAAGTCGAAAGAAAAAACAAACTCAAAGGAAGTAAAAGAAACAGTAAGAATTTCTGAAAATCTTAGAGAATCAGAGTTAAAATGAATAATATTAACCATGGCGATGATTTAGCAACGCCAAATATTCCATGTACGATACTACATGTGTAGAAGAATCATCCTGAGGATAACTGGAAACATCTCTTGAATATTCCCTTGCCTGAAAAATAAATTCACAAACAAAACTATGACCACGATTCCTGAAGAAGTCTTCTCCGCTCTTATTGGTCTTTAGAAATGAATAATATTACGGATATCCTGTTTCCTATATCACTTAAAAGCATTCATTTATTGTAAACATTTGGTGAGATAGGCAACAGTTTCCTAACAAACATCTCGCAATGTATTCTGCTTGTCATTTAAAGGCTGTTTTGCATTTTATAACTTACTGTGCTACTGTTTGTATCGAAATTATTACTGCCTATATCAAAATTACGAAGTGCAGCTTCCAATGACGGTGAGCCTGAAGAGGAAGAAAACGTATTCTGATCACCTCCTTCTGAAACTTGTGAACTCGAATTTGAGGTCGCATCTAGAGCATAAGGCACTGGAGATCTACAAATAACAAAATCTTCCTTCAGAGAAATTCCAATTTAGAAAAAGTAAACAATAACAGCTAATTCGTATAATTAAATTACTTTATGTAGTTTACAACAGATAGTGTTAAAAGATATCGAGTAGGCACAATCGTATGCGAAACTCGTTTTAGTAAATGGTAATCTTCTATAAAAACTAACGATATTCCGTCAAGCGGTAAAACGATAACTGCATATATTATAATGATAGTGAAAACACTAGAACACAGAATCGTAGGAAACTTAATGGGTTTTTAATGCATAAAGATAATCCTTGAATATCCGAAAAAACATACAAATTTCCATAGCTTCTTTCATGCGACATGGTTAATTAACTAGAATTAATGGGGACTTCTTATATGTACATTCCGAACAATACGATATCCACTAGTACCTAAAAATAAGTTATCTCAACAAAGAAATACTGACACAAGCATAAAACGTTGCCTTTCACAACTCAGACACTTTATAACTAACAACTTCGAAATGGGACATAAAAAATTACCATTCATTACAGAATTTAATCTTGATGTTTATATTAGTAGTACTTTGGCAATGTAATATTATGTTAAACTAAAGATGCAGAGACTACAGTACAAAGCCCATAGTTTCTAATAGAATCGATATTGAGATTCCAATACGTCAAATTCTCAAATTATGGTAATAATTTTGTATAAGTTACATTTCCTTTGACGTATTACTAACTTTAAAATTATTGAAGAGACGTTAATATTTTTACAAAATCATAACGGATACATCACTATCATAAGTCTTTCCGTTACTAGTAGTCTGAATCATGATTTGTCATAAGCTTTAACTTTACACCAAATTCATATGCTATGATCAAGGTAATTTAAAAAGAGCGAATAAATTAAATGAAATAATTCGATGGTTATAAATTGTCAGCCTCATTTGCATGAAACAAGTTTTTATCACGTGATACACTCCACTGAATGATTACGGAACTGTTTCTCGTGAACAATAACAAAACAGTGGTAATTCAGAAATTACATCTTAGCATAATAATTAAACATAATAAAAACATCGAATTATTAACTATAATGAGAACATTAAGAAATGCACATTCTATTTTCAAATGCATTCATTCTTCAACACTACGATATTTTACACTACCACGAAAAGGAAATTTCACCAAACGCTTTACAAGATCACTTCGTTACTGAATGTGGCAGATTTCAAAGAAAATGTGTGTGTGTGTATATGTACGTATGTATGTATGTATGTATGTATGTATGTATGTATGTATGTATGTATGTATGTATGTATGNNNTAAGATTTTAAAAAACAATAAAAACTGTAAACCACAAAACAACAAATTAAAAAAAAAATATGTGCTAAAAAAAAAAAAAAAAAAAAAAATGGAGTAATCTAAGTAAAGAGATATTTCATCAAAATTGTAGGAAACTATCAATATAAAAGACCAATGCCAAAAAGACTTCAGAATGCACCCCAATCGATAGGCGGTCGTCCAAGTTTCAATAACGCTTCATTAGCTCTCGAAAAACATTTGCAACCGAAAAACATGCGTGCACTCAATGGAGATGGATGTGCAGTCTGAAAAAACTGATGAATTCAAGTCCTTATTAATCTGATATATTTCAAAGAAATGTGCTAAAAAATAATAACCTTGATAACAATGTGCTTTTTCTTGTCAATCATATATTCCTTCTTATGAGCGAATCCCCCCCAAAGCAAAAAGACGATTCCCTTACAATCACGTGAGATGATTCGAATTACTTCATCAGTGAATTTCTGCCATCCGATATGATTATGCGAATTTGGTCGATGAGCTCTAAATATTTTCACGATTAAATAGTTGGAACAATTCAGATATAAAAAATGCGTTCTGCATCAGTTTATATGAAATTGACATATTTTATTATCAAAAACCCTGGTTCAGCAATTTATAGCAATGCTCTATAACTTTCCCAAGCAGAACAATTCAGCTATCAATCAACTTGCCGATAATTTCATTTATTATTTATGATTATCTACTCAATGTTATTCTCAATTACCATTAAGATTACTTACTCAACAGTCAACGTAGCGTTCAACATAAAAACACCCTGGCGCGCCCAAGACTCCAGGCAGCCATGGTCGGGAACTTTGAAATTTGGTATGTCTGTCTTCAGTTCCTCAAATATCAAAAGTAAAGAATATATAAATTGAAACTGCAACAAAGATGTCTGCAATTTCAAACGACTAACTTTATAGATATTTATAAGTGAGGGTGGAAGTCTGACACCTTTGCGAACTGAAAAGCATAATCCATGCGCCTGAAATTCTATTTCAATTGAACGAACTATTCTTATAGCTTGCGCTGAAACTTTTTTTAGAAATTTTAAAATACCTGATTTTCGCCATGATAGGGGTCTTGACCTATAAGTACAATGCTAATTCGTTGCAGCGGAGTGAGGTTAAAAGCGTTGAAAATTTGATGTTGCGGTGGAAAAATTTTCACTCCCTGAATAGATGCAGTTCAAAAATAGAAGCAACTTTTAAGAAAGTGACAGTAAACTATTTTTCAGTTGAAAATTTTATTCATATTCTTTTGAAACTAACCAAAAGCAGAATCACATCCTTTTAACTTCCGAAATTTTCAAATGAAAGAAGTTAAGGTCTGTCACAACACTCATCAGTTAAAGACTACCTTTTCCTTTTCCATTTGCAAAAATTTAACAATTTTATCCATATATTCCTTCCGAAACTCAACCAAAAGCACTCTTCGCCAACCGACATCTTCAACCAAACTTTTTAGATACTCTACTGATCCTTGTGGCACAGATGCAACACCTTGTTTCGCTGATTCTAAATAATTTCTGGAAGTGCCCAATCACTTTTAAAATTCTTAAGAAAAATACCTACATTTCGCAGCATCCAAAAATAAAGTCAATGCAACAGGGTATAAGAAAAGCTGTTATAAAATGAAACCAATGTTTGCCTCATACGACTCAAACATCAAATAGCAAACATATAACAAACCCAAAGTATCTTTTATTTCAGAAAATGAAGTCTTCGATGCAGTTCCGTTCTCCAAGGAAATCTCCTTCGGTTTCAACCACGACATAAGATTACCACATTTCGCTAACACTCCCGATGATGCTGTTTTGGCGATAGAAGATGTTTTATTCATTGAAACGGTATTATTAATCATTTATAGAAACAGTAATTCAAGAATACCTGTAAAAAAGAATAACACCTGCAAAAAGTATCGCGACGTTGATCAGGGAGTGTTATAATTATAACCTCCCCAGGACATTAATTAACCAAGAGTATCAAATGCTTATACTTCCAGGTTATAATTTTTGAGCATGTCAATTGATCAAGACTTGTAAATGGAAAAAAAAAATACAAATCAAATCCTTGTATCTATACAGCAACATTACACATGCATCAATGTTTGAATCTTTATGTTCCAATAAATGAACAAATACGAAAGAGTTAAGAATCAAGATCAATCTGTCCTGAATCAAAATTCTACCCTGAAAAGAAAAAAGTGGTATAAAATCTACTATTGGTCTTAGATCTGAACATTTAGCAGAAATTCCATAATCGGGAAACCCCTAGAATCAGGGTTTAAATTTCTAGATTAAGATAATAGAGATGAACATTTTCTGTTGAAATCATTGTCCTACATGAGAACAGTATCAAAGGATATTATGGAATACATAATCCCAGCAAAAACATCATACGACCAAAAACAAAATTTTTACCAAATACTTTCACTACCTTAAAAATTAGAAAATCGTCAAATTTTTTTAATTTCCACATACTCAAATTATGTATAAACAATATTAAATTAAACCTAATCACAAAATTTCAAGAAAATTCAATAAAACCGGGAATATAAATGCATTTAAATATATATTATCGAGGTGAAGCAAAAGCAGATGACGAGAACTGACCGCTTCGATTTTCTTCAAATACCATCTCTTCAACTGCAGGAGTGGAAATCACAGCTTCTCGTTTAATATTTCCTTCTAACGAACAACAAACCGAGACAGGAACATCAGCACGCTGTTCTCTGGAGCTCATTTCCGAAGCACAGCATACGGGAACACCGATATTGGTAGTCGTTTCTAAAATAATCAAAAATTTCTTTCCAGGACTGGAAAAAGACTTTTCAATTAATGTCAAAAAGTTCAAAACCGAAAAGATTTTCGGTTAAACGGAAACCTGTAGCTTGCATTGACAATCGCTGCTGTTCCGATGTTTGTTGTAACGATTCCTTTTGCATCTGATGTTGTTGCTGTTCTGTTAATAGCATCTTCGTTACATCTGAATCTATACAATTATTACTGTTTGGTCCCTTAGTTCTTGCATTTGTTGAACGACGTCTTGAAGCAGGAGGACGAGATTTCCTGAAAATTTGAAAATCTTCAAAATCGAAGTCAGAAATAATGACTTTTATTAAAACGAAATTTACAGAAAAAATAAAAAGTGGAGAACTGCTCTTATCAATTTCCATTCTGTTCTTGAAAACTGTAATCTTAAATGAGAAATAGCTTGGACTGAAAATAACATTTTTTACTTCTCCCTCATAATTTTTTATAAGGATTTCATGCTTCGTATCAATGCAATTTAACAAATTACTTTTTGGGTGGCGCCTTTTCCTCGACAGTTTTTATAGATGAATCTGATTCATCCGACGAATCACTCAGTTTCTCGTAAAGCAACAGACGATCCAGTAAGAAGTTTTTGTCCCGCGATAGCTTCAACAACTTCCTTTGCAAATTTCGTAGTTCTTCCTGATAACACTCGTTTTCCTAAAAAAGTTCTGCTTTTGAAATATACAGACAAATGATTGTCGACAAATAGAAAAATGATAAATTTCAATAAACAAAGTCATATTCTTGACATGCACTACACTATGCATCGCACAGCTTCGAGGCTATCACAACCACTTTACTCTTTGCGTGTTAAGCCCTAATTCGTATCCAAAAAGAATTTGTATCCAAAAACTTCATTCAGAAACATCTACTTTAAGAACTTACATAAACGAGGAATTTGAAGCGATGTTTCAGTTCTCTATATTCTTCTTTTGCTGTCAGGGGTCGTTGCTGTACGTCCTCCTCCTCTTCCTCATCACCATCATCACGTTGCGTGGAATGCTTTTTTAATTGTTTCTGCAGTGGAAACTGTGTATAACCCGGTTGTGACTGCATTTGTAACTGCTGCGATTGTTGCATCTGTTGCAACTGTTCTCGCTGTTTCTGTTGGACGATCTGCGGTTGATATGGAAAATTTTGTAGCTGTTGTTGTTGTTGTGGCTGTTGCATCATATGAAGATGTTGTTGCTGCAATAACTGAGTTTGTTGACAATGTTGTTGCTGCAATGTTTGCTGTTGTTGCTGCAGCGTTTGCTGTTGTTGCTGGAGATTTTGATGCTGGCTTTGATGACTCATTGTTGTTGGTTGTTTCAAGCATTTTTGTTGTTGGTGCTGTTGATGTTGCTGTATACAAGAAGACTGCAAAACATGCTGTTGACGAGCTTGTTGCAATTGCAAAGCGTGATGCATCTGTTGCGATGAAGCATCGCATAAGATCGGTTGTTGCTGATGTATATTATCGTATTCTCCATCGAAACTCCTGTTCGTCGTAGATCGAAGATGTTCTGCATGTGAGTTACCACCACCTGATGTGAATGACACCGAATGCTGTCGTTGGAATTGAGAAACTGCATTAGAAGAGGTTTGCAAAGGGGAAGGTGCATTGATTCGGGTTGATGACAACGGAGATGGATTCGATAAAGATTGCGGTGGACATGACGCAGAGCTTTGCAACTGTACAGAACACTGACCTCCATTTGTTGATTGGACGGAAAGCGAAGATGGAGAAGAAATAGCTGAAGAATGAGTATGCGGTGTAGAAGATGTTGTTCTTGAAGGTATAGGTGAGGGTACGCAATTTAGGGCACTGGTCACGTGCCCAGTTGACATATAGCAACTTTGATTCTGAACTGATTGTTGCTGTCCAATTACATGATTAACAGAAGGTAGTGGTTGTTGAGTTGTCACTAGAAAGGTTAATTGTTGTTGTTGTGGGGTTACAGGAGTACCTTGGTGACATCCTCCTAACGACCTACTGTCAGTTAATTGTTGCTGCTGTTCAGATTCCAGCATAACACCTGAAAATAAATTAGCCATTACGGTCTTGATAGAATCACTGAAGCTCAGTTCAGGGATTACATTTTCAGTTTCAAACATACCAATAAGAGACGTAAACAAAACGGAAAAACATTGTGGGAAAAAAATTTTGACTGTATGAGATTTGCGTATTTCATTTTCATATGAATGGAGGAAACTAAAATGTATAAGATTATTAATTATAAATGTCTAGATGTGATGTATACATTGTATCAAGAGAAAGAATCCTACAAGCAATCCTTCAGAAGAATCTAAAAAAAACTTTCCAAAAACTTTATGTATTAATATAATGTAAATGAAAAAAAAAAAAAAGAGAATTCGACTATTACGTGCTTCTTGAATCTCTTGCCATAGCCATGAAAACCATCTTATTGTCTGTTGAAAATCAGAAAAAATGAATTATTCGTAGTCGTAAGAAAACTGTGCTGTAAAAAAAGTTGCAGGGGATAAGCTGCAGTTTGTTTCTAAGCTTCCAACTCAAATTTTTTCTAAATCTAAATAAAAAAGTCAGGGATATGGTATCAGTTCTTGGATAAACATATAGGTGTATATTTATATTTATCGAAATGCTTAGTTTCAATTAAAATTCTCAAGGATTTCATTAAATTTTCATTCAATACCTTCAAAAAAAGAATATATTGGCATTATATTTCTGGGACTTGTAGTACTTTACTATTAATTCTATTGTTGCGCACTAATGAATATGCTGAATTCTGGCTTCACCTACATTCAATCAGTGCTAGTTATATTAGCATTATTAGATTACTACTGCATACAATGGGAAAATAACTTAGAGAGCTGTGGATATCGAGAGAATACTGTTTACTGTTGTGATTGTAAGGTTAGCAGTTTTGGCAATTCCTATAGTTGCTTTTAACTTATTTCCAGCTCACCTCTTCCTGCTCATTCTTCCTCTTCCTGTTTTCAGGTCATTTCGGGTCAGATCAATTTTTCCACTTTTGATTGCTATATTTACTTGGGTTCACCATAACCCATAGAGCTAAAACTGTCAGCTAAACTATAAAAATTGGGTATTGTGTATGGAAATTAGAAATGGCATTTACGAGCTATAACAAATGTTCAATTCTAATAAGAAGCAACTATCATCCTAAAATTACCGGTAAATCCCGCAGATCCCAAAACTACTCTCGGAAGTATCGGTTTTCTTCTGTTACAGTTGAAAAAATGCATTGACAACCGAAAATAATTGCGCGGAACCTCTTTTTACTATAATAAGGTTGGCCGACGGAAATTGAATTGATATAGTTGGCCATCAATGGATAGGACAGAAAGAGATTGCTAGGCCTAAGACGTAAGGTGATATGTGAAGAGATTAAGGACGAGGGAAAGGTTCGGGAAATGGGTAGACAAGAATGGAAGGATTTTGAGGAGAATGAGGAGTGTTCATAGGGTAACGTGATTGCTAGTAGATAATGCAATTTTCAGCGATTTATTTGAAATTATTACTGAAACAAGCATCATTGTAAACTTTTAAGATGATAGTGCACAGTATGGTAAGCAATGTCCAGATGAAAGAGACATTCTCATTCTAAAATGGTTGGCGTAATAAGGGATACTATCAGTGGTAATTTTGGTCATCAAATAGTTTTTTAAATTGAGAAAGATAAAATTTCACAAAGTGTAGTCTTTTTCTCATCTTTTATAACGAGGAATGTGCTATCAATTATACGAGTTTGTCAGTTATAATTTTTTTTTATCTTTTACATTTTGACACTGATACATAATGCTTGTACCTTTTTTTTTTTACTAAGCTATTCAAAATGAGATAATCTCCAACGCTTAGCTTTACTCATTTCGTTTATGATATTTGTTACAGTATTTCTTTACTTTAATTTTCAATTTTTAGAAGAAATGTATGAGGAAGATGAGGAAATGGATGAAGGTCCCTTTGAGGAGGATGAAGAGATCTCATCAGAACAGTGGCAGGTATGTCGTATATTATTTCTTAATCATTATGTACGTACGATTTGATGAATTTAATTCAGGAAGCTTGTTGGGTTGTGATTTCGGCATATTTCGATGAAAAAGGTCTTGTACGACAACAATTGGATAGTTTCGATGAATTCATTCAGATGAATGTTCAACGAATTGTTGAAGATTCACCTCCTGTTGAGCTTCAGTCAGAAGTTCAACATTTCTCTGGTAATGTGCACTTATTAATGATATTTGTTCACATAACCACAAATTTTCTAATTCATTGCTGCTAATTATTATTCGCTTTTATAGGTGATATCGAGGATCCTATCAAATTTGCATTAAAATTCGATCAGATCTATCTGTCAAAGCCAACTCATTGGGAGAAGGACGGTGCACCAACTCCCATGATGCCAAATGAGGCAAGTTTACTGTTCTCCAGTATAGAAAAAGCAAACACTTTAGGAATCTTTTTATGGATATGATAAAATTATATGATAGAAGGGTTAGGACAACATCGACTTCGATTTAAGCTTGCTTGCTGTTTTCACTCTTTATTTGCAATTTGAAATGATTAAATTTTAAGGCACGTCTACGAAATTTGACATATTCCTCTCCGCTTTACATTGATATAACGAAAACAATGACACGAAGTGGTGAAGATCCGAAGGAAACAAAATATGAAAAAGTATTTGTCGGAAAGATTCCGATTATGCTTAGGTTTATTTCTTTGACAATCTCTGCTTCGATTCTTTTCATCTTTTCAGCTGAAATAGAAGTTAGGAAGATAAAACATCAATATGAGAAAAAATATAATGATTGTCTGTTAATTATTATTGCCTTTTTAATAGTGCAAATCATATAATTGTATAATGGATTTAGATCTTCGTATTGCATGTTAGCGAATATGTCCGACCGTGACTTATCCGAATTAAATGAGTGTCCTTTGGATCCTGGAGGCTACTTTGTCATTAATGGTTCTGAAAAGGTAGGCAATCCTAATATTAATGATTTCTATAAACATTATTCTTCAGCGGTCTCGGAACTTACAATAAAAATTCCGATTTCCAGGTTCTTATTGCTCAGGAAAAAATGGCCACTAATACAGTTTATGTCTTTTCTATGAAGGATGGAAAGTACACATACAAAACGGAGTGTCGTTCATGTCTTGAAAATTCAAGGTAGGATACTGACATATCTTTTTAAGACACTTGAAATTTTGTTGGTGATAATATTCCGCAACAGTTTGTTAAGAGAAGTTGATGAATTCTTCTAACTGTATATTCACTAGTGATACATTATGTGCATGTAAATTTTTATTGATCACTGAGCATGAACTTAATTTTACAACCTATTCAACAATTTGAAATGTTTCAGCCGTCCGACATCAACGCTATGGGTTAACATGTTACCTCGAGGTGGCGGAGGTAGCAAAAAGTCTGCTATGGGACCAAAAATTGTTGCCATTCTGCCATATATTAAACAGGTTCTTGCTCATTTCGTGTTCCTAAAGCTTTTTAGCAATCTTAACTTTAATAGTCTAGTTAAATAATTGATAAATTTTAAATGTTGATAGTAAAATTTGTCTTATAGGAAATTCCTGTGATGATCGTATTCCGCGCATTAGGTTTTGTATCCGATCATGATATATTAGAACACATAATTTACGATTTCGAAGATCCAGAAATGATGGAGATGGTAAAACCAAGTCTTGATGAAGCTTTCGTGATTCAGGTAATTTTGATTAATGTCCTTGATTTCTCGGTCAGGTATTGAATTATATGTTTGCTTATTTAGTTTCATTGCTGCAGTTCACTTCTTAGCGGTGAGTTCATAGCGTAGGTATTGATAAAACAACGAACCATGAAACCACTATTTAAAAAATGGAAACAGTAAAATCAGTGGAATCGATTCATTTTGAGAAAATTAGTTTTTGCTTTGTTTTTGCATCTCTTCTGATTGTTTTCAACGGATCATTACATGAATTAGATAAAGATTCTTTAAAAGTGATAAAAATTAAATTTTAGGTAAAAATTAGATTTTTAGGAACAAAACGTTGCCCTGAACTTCATTGGTGCACGTGGTGCCAAGCCAGGAGTGACAAAGGAACAGCGTATTAAATATGCCAGAGAAATATTACAAAAGGAGATGCTCCCACATGTTGGCATATCCGATTTTTGCGAAACGAAGAAAGCGGTATGCATATAATCAATTTCTTTTAGTTGTATTATATTCATGAGTGTATTTTTTGAAGATTTTCATCAGTTATATTTTAAATGCATTTTGTATTCCTTCATTAGAGAAATTTTTTAAAACATAGATAGGATTGTGCAGAATATTCATTATAAAAAGTAGTACTAGTTCGAATAAAATTATAATAAATCTGGTAACAACGGTTTTCCATATCTCACGCAAGTTTTTTCCGATCACTTTATTATGATTTCGCAGAAATTTCTGAAAACCTAGTATTTTAATATGAATTTGAATTGCTGATATATCGAATATTGTTTTTATTGACGTTACAATAAATAAGGGAATAAAATAAAAAGAACGGATTACTTTGCAGTATTTCTTGGGGTATATGGTCCACAGGCTGTTATTGGCAGCTCTCGGACGTCGCGAGCTGGATGATCGTGATCATATGGGAAACAAACGGTTGGATCTTGCAGGACCTTTGCTAGCATTTCTATTTCGGGCGCTTTTCAGGAATCTTCTGAAAGAAGTGAGTTTCCAAGAATTTTTCAGTCAGTCGAAACTATGCTTCATTGATTGGCTTTTAAAAGAAGCTTTTTGGTAAAATTTCTCATGGGTCCTTTGCAAGAAATTTAAGGCACTTTCCATTATTGTTAATTATGCTTATTTTTATATTTTTAAGGTACGCTTGACGGCACAGAAATATATTAATAAGAATGGTGATTTCATGTTAGATTTGTGCGTTAAAACGCCACTTATTACTCGGGGCCTTGCATATTCCTTAGCAACAGGTAATTGGGGCGACCAAAAAAAAGCACATCAGTCAAGAGCTGGTGTTAGCCAGGTACAGTTTCATTTATTTTTATTTTTATCAATATATATATATATACATAATTCCATTTCTTGGAATAAAAGTGAAATTTTATTAAAAATTGGTTACTTGAATGCAGTGCTTTCAGTTCCTAGCTTTATTTCGATATTTTATATTATAAACTCATCATAGGTGTTAAATCGCTTGACATATACTGCAACGTTGTCACATTTACGTCGTTGTAATTCACCAATTGGGCGCGAAGGTAAATTAGCGAAACCACGTCAGCTGCATAATACACAGTGGGGTATGGTATGTCCAGCTGAAACACCTGAGGGCCAAGCTGTCGGCTTAGTAAAAAATCTAGCACTTATGGCGTATATTTCTGTTGGTAGTTTACCGGAACCAATTCTTGAATTTTTGGAGGAATGGTCTATGGAAAACCTCGAAGGTAAGTATATTTATCGCTTGCAGTAATCTGACAGAAACATGATTACGATTTTTATTTTACGTAGTAACCTTACAGTTATTTATTTCAAGTATGTTGTCAAGAATTAGCACATATTACAGAAGTAGCACCAACAGCGATTGCTGACGCTACAAAGATTTTTGTTAATGGTGCTTGGGTTGGTATCCACAGAGATCCTGAACAACTGATGACCACACTGAAAAAGCTGCGAAGAGAAATGGATATTATTGTTTCAGAGGTACATATTCGTGTCGTACGGAAATTTTATTTGAGAAGAAACGTTAAATTGGTTTTTTTTCTATTGTTATTAATTTCATATTTTTTAAAATTTGAAAAAATGATAATTGTAGGTATCTATGGTGCGAGATATCAGAGATCGGGAAATTCGTATTTACACAGATGCTGGACGGGTCTGTAGGCCCTTGTTGATTGTTGAAAACCAAAAGTTGGCTCTGAAAAGGAAGCATATTGATCAACTAAAAGATAACAGTTATACTTGGTCAGAACTTGTGGCAGGTGGCGTAGTAGAGCTTATTGATGCAATGGAAGAAGGTATGAGCATTTTGAATATCTTTCCCTGGGTGTAAGTGTCCGTATTTCTGCATGACTCACAAACTAATTGATATAGTATGTAACCAGGCAAAAATTTTCCGGTTGATTGATTTGATTGTTTGAATCCCAATTTTGCTAGTTTCGACGCAGCTTTGCCAGTCTATTTTCTCTGAGGAACTAGACGGATACTGTGTTTTTATTCTGTTTCATCATTTTACAGAGACAGTGATGCTTGCAATGATGCCGGAGGATTTGAAAGCTGGAGGATATTGCGACACTTACACACACTGTGAAATTCATCCGGCAATGATTTTAGGTGTTTGTGCCTCGATTATACCTTTTCCAGATCATAATCAAAGTCCACGGAATACATACCAAGTATGTTTTTACAAATTTTCAGGTTTTTTAAGTGTGATGCCTTTATGAATCTTTTTTAGAGCGCTATGGGTAAACAAGCTATGGGTGTGTACACCACCAATTTTCACGTTAGAATGGATACGCTTGCTCATGTGCTGTATTATCCGCAGAAGCCTCTGGTAACAACTAGATCTATGGAGTATCTCAGGTGCCGCATTCACAGTATTTCCCATACTTTTAGAAAAATGCGAAATTGAAATTGAACAGCGCTTAGAAAAACGCATTTTCAGATTCAATGAACTACCCGCTGGAATTAATGCTATTGTTGCTATTTTGTCTTATACCGGTTACAATCAAGAAGACTCCATTATTATGAATCAGTCTGGTATTGATAGGGGTCTTTTTAGATCGGTTGGTATCATTGTCGTTTTTAATCGCAAGTCGTTTTAATAGACTTTATATAATGATGTTTTCATCATTTACAAAATTGAAATAATTGAGTTACAGATTAGTTGGTTAATTTTTTTTAGGTATTTTACCGTTCATATCGTGACCAAGAAGCTAATATAGATAATGCAAATGAAGAATTAATCGAGAAGCCCACAAGGTACTTCTTTTGAAATTTTTGAATAGTTTAATGAAAAATTCGATCATTAAAATAATTAATTTAATATTCAGAGAGAAATGTTCGGGTATGCGACATTCACTTTATGATAAGTTGGATGAAGATGGTATAATTTCACCTGGAATGCGTGTTTCGGGTGATGACGTAATTATTGGAAAGACAATATCGCTACCAGACACTGTATTTTTTCAGATTTTTGCATAGTTTTTAGTTAAGCTCTATTTTATGACTGAAACTTTCCTATTTCAACAATTTTCAACATCAGCGTGCTATTTAGGAAGATGATTTGGATGCAACAGTCAAACGGTATACGAAGAAAGATGCTAGTACTTTTTTGCGAAGCAGCGAAACAGGCATTGTCGACCAAGTATTTTTTGAAAATTCCAATATTTCTTAAACTGGAAATTAAGTACGATTGTTTCTGCAGTGTGAGCTTTTTTCGTTTAAAAATCGTTATCTTTGATTAGATTTTTTTCTATTTTTTATTTTAATTAGGTTATGTTGACTCTGAACACGGATGGTAACAAGTTTGTCAAAATTCGTGTTCGATCTGTACGTCTGCCACAAATTGGTGATAAATTTGCATCAAGGCATGGTCAAAAAGGCACAATGGGTATGATGTACAGACAGGTTAGAAATTTTTTAGTTTCTCGTAGTATAGCTTTTTTAGCTTAATTATCAAAGATGCAGAAAGTCGTACTACAGAATTTTGAACAGCTTTATCTGCTTTGATGTTTGCTTAATTTGAATTAATATGGAAATTTTTAGGAAGATATGCCTTTTACAAATGAAGGTATAACTCCAGATATCATTATAAATCCGCATGCAGTGCCTTCTCGTATGACCATTGGACATCTGATCGAATGTTTGCAAGGGAAGGTGTGTAAGATTTTTTTTTTTTTGTAATGAGATTGTCCTTAAAAGAAACAGATTCTCTTTTTATTTCCTGTTTTTTATTCAGATACGTTCTTAGTCTTCTGAGCTCTTTTGTCGAAACTTCAATGTACAATTTTCAGTTGTCTGCGAACAAAGGTGAAATTGGTGATGCAACTCCTTTCAACGACACAGTTAACGTTCAGAAAATTAGTAATTTATTGCAAGAATATGGTTATCATTTGCGTGGAAATGAAATCATGTATAATGGGCATACTGGTAGAAAACTAACAATTCAAGTAAGTGGAAAACAATTTTTGGTCTTTTTGCTTCAATATTTTGCTAGAAGTCCTTTGCTATTCCATATTAAGAAGAAAACTTCTTCATGTGCTTTTGACTTCAAAAATAAAACAATATGGTTCAGCTTTCTACAATGCTGATACTTTTTATTGAATTTAAATGGAAAAATTTAGCATAGTTTTTTTTGCCAAAATCTTGTAGGTTTTCTTGGGTCCAACTTATTATCAACGGTTGAAACATATGGTGGATGACAAAATTCATTCGAGAGCTCGTGGACCTGTACAAATGATGAATCGACAACCCATGGAAGGCAGAGCCAGGTATTTTTTATTTCATTTATTTGATTCTGTAATTTATGCCTGAAGACTCATGACTTTAAAAAAATAAAAAGTATGCAAGTTGAAAAATGAAAAAATTCAAGGGATGGTGGCCTTCGTTTCGGCGAAATGGAACGGGATTGTCAAATCTCACATGGAGCAGCACAGTTTTTACGGGAACGTCTTTTTGAAGTATCTGATCCATATCATGTATATATTTGCAACAATTGCGGTTTAATTGTAGTTGCTAATTTGCGAACAAACTCATTTGAATGCAAGGTAAGTGAGAAAGCTGGTTGTTATGCTTGGCGCAGAGGTTTTTTTTGTACAGAAATGTATGAGCTTCTAGGCAAGGAGCCTATCATTTAAAAGTTAAGTTCGGATAAATCAGGTCACTTCGTCTTGACTCTGTTTAATTTCTGCACGACATTTATAAGTATGAAATATTGATTAATGTTAATTCTCATTATTTTTTTAAATACTAGGAATCAATAGTTTACAATATATATTTTTCATTAACGATATATTAAAGTCCATGTAGTAGCAGTGGATTTTATTTGTAAAAACAGCATTTGAGCTTCAAAATATGAATGAAACATTTTTAGGCATGCCGAAATAAAACACAAGTGTCCGCATTTCGTATTCCATATGCGTGCAAGCTGTTATTCCAGGAATTAATGTCGATGTCAATTGCACCGCGTCTTATGATTTCTTGAATTTTTTTGAGTTATTGTATTCATATGTTTTCTGATTAGCAATTGGATCTTCTGTGTTTCGTTTTGTCTCAGCTAAATTTAAATTTTTGAAGAGTTTGAGAGAATGAGACAACAGTGTTTGGAAAAGCAGACTTGTTGAATTTTGTTCAAGTTTGTTATATTCACTAGTTTTTTGAGTACCAAAAAATAAAACATGCAGTTGCTTGAATACAGAAGCAATGAGTTTGCATAATATTAGTGCTCTCCTTTTTTTTACTTTATTCAAAGTAAAAAATAATTGGAAACACAAATTATAACTGGAAACACAAATTATTCTTCATTTCTTTTTCAAAAAATTTCCGTGCTAATTTTATTGGGAAAAATAATTTTTTAGAAATTTTTTTTGGAAACTAATTTTTCTAATTTTGATGCTATCGAGATCAGAAAATGATTGAGCGGAAGAGATATAATCACGAATTTTGGCGAAATTTGGAAATCTGATTCTTTTCAAAGTTTGATAATCTATATAAGCAAACCTACAAAATGTTGTGAAGTGCTTTCCATAAATTCCATGTGCAGTACTATGGGTTGAATAAATATGGTCGGAGAGCTGTGTTTGTTGCGACACAATTATCCGCATGCCAAATTAACATGGATATGGGTTGGTTATGGATACGATTGACGATTGACCCAAATGTATATGCCAGATTCATTCATTGTTATCGCTAGTTTCGATAATTTTACAACGAATACGTTATGTTATCCGGTAACTCTCCACCACAACAGCTATTATTGTTTTTTTTTCTGATAATCTTTAAATCTTCCAGTACGCAGCAAGTTTCTCGCGGTTTGTCTTTTATTTTGGATAAATTTAATAAGTTCAATACGTAATAGTTTTTGCAACTGCAGGGTTTTTTCTATATTGATGCATAAGAAACACAATAATTAGCAATGTCAAAAAACAGAGAGATCTGTGATGTTGAATTTTTATGGTTAAACACTGTCAAAAAACAGAGAGATCTGTGATGTTGAATTTTTATGGTTAAACACTGTTGAGTTAATTTGATTGAATGACATGATCCAATCGTAGTTATTACTTCCCTTCAGTGAAACAGATGAGTCGTTAGCAGTTTAATTAGATCAAAGGCATACATTACCAAACAGATAGTTCTGTTGATCTTTTTGATCAACAGATGTTTATTTTGGAAAATAAATCAATTGCACGGGATGATGCAAAGAAAGTTGGAGAAGCGACTGTCCACCGCGATGTGTTTTGTTTTCTATTTTATCAAAAGAAACTTGTAGACTAACTTACTTGATAAAAATTTAAGTCAAATTTGCCTTTGAAAGATTTATTTTAATGAATTTATTTTAATGAAAAAAAATTTTAATGAATTTAATGTAGTTCTTTTTTGCTTATGGATGGGAACAGATCACTGTTCAGAAGGCATTATTTCTCCATAATCAGAAAGGCTATGAATATTTCACTTCATTTTCGACTTTGAAGTAAATTAATATTGAAGAAGAGTTTCAGAAGCGTATGCTGAAAATCGGAGAGACACTGATCAAATTATTTTTCCATCATTAAAGCCTTCGCCTAGAGTTGTCGATATGGCGAAGCAGTACCCGGAAGCATTCGAGTTTATGGATAAAGTATAATTTCCTTTCAATTGCTATAAAGTCTTACCATAAAGCATCATTAAAGTTTGCTCATTCAGCATTTTTTACGTTGAAGTCATTTGGAAAGATATATTACATAAAAGTGAGATATTACCACTATCAGATTATTGAGATTGAAAATTTTATTTGAGGTGAAGAAGAAGCCCTGGGAGAATTCAACAAGCTTGTCGTGGTCAGTATTTGATTTTTTGAAACCAAAGAAGATGGAATCGAGTGCGGAGTTAAAACCAGTGTTGCAAAGTTTGCTCGATCCATTTATCAAATATCTTAATGAATTTGATCTACTAACTAAGATATGTTATCATAAGAATACAAAAAAAATTTCATTTGGAATAAGGACTTCTTTCATTTTATCCAGGTTATTATCAAAATATGGTAATTTCTGATAATTTACCATTAATATATCGAAATTAATCATTTGCCCACGTAATTTCAAGTTATTTATTTTAAAGCGTGAATTCTCATATATGTTTCTCTTTAGGGTTTGCAGCCAACTAATCCCACTACAAACATCACTCCAGTTGTTTCGTCAAACCATTATATGTTAACAAACTCTCCACTTTTTTCGAAATTAGCAACACCTCAGAGCACAATCCATATCAATTCTCCAGCCAAAAGTGCAGCTTTTATCCAACAAATAAAGGTTACAGATCATCTTTCCAAAAGATCAAAAAATGTAGTAAAATTGCAGATCAGTTCATTTGACGCATCTTCATTTGATATATCATTTTTGAATCCTCTATTAGCACTCACTGATCTCAAACCAATTCGGCTTGTTAACCATTTACCCCAAATCTGCTTGTGAGTTTATTCACCATTTCTACTTCTGATTATTACTGGCCATTATGCTAGAATGTAAATAAAACCGTTTCAATATAAAATACTTCAAATGCATATGTTTCTTTGCCTAATCCATTTCATCATCTATTACTTTCGAAAAATATGACAAAAATTTGTGATGGATTGTTATTAAATAAGAAAACTCATGCAATATAATTTTTCTAACCCGTTATCCAACTTTGTATTTAAAATTAAACCATATCTAGTTTCAATTTTCGATGAATTCCTCTAATTTTATTTGTACAGCAATGGACTTGTTTAATCAATTTATTAATTTGCCCAGTTATTCCGTTATTTTTCGAAAAATCTATGCTTCTTGCAACTTTCTTAATGTAAGCATTGCAAGGTGCCTCATTTGACGAAATATCTCAGCCAAGTATCTCTTATTATGTTGTAATTGATTTGACATTTGTCTCATTGTTCAGATTAGTACTGATGCATAGATATCCATCTAGAGGTATCGTTATTATGATCCAATTCATCATCTCATTTTCTGCATCTTAATGCAATTCATAAAAAAAGGGAAAACTATATATCCTTGAGAATTCACTTAAATCATTTTAGTCGACAAAAGCAATACCATCGATATTGACACTGTTAGAATCGTTTGGTCATGGTCAAAAACATCGTGAAGAAGTCGAAGTTGGTCGTGTTCGGACAGTGAACGTACTAGGCATGCCCGTTGGTCGAAAGGATGGCATTTCATTGGCTCCATTGAGAGGTTTCCGCTGAATGCCATTTAATAATAATACATGATAAAATTTACAGAAAAGTTCATATAGAAAGTTCAAAAAATATCAGTTATAGTCTACGTTAAAATTTTATGCTTTTAAACTACCGAAATTATAAAAACTTTATTATCCTTTAAGTATTATTCATTTTTTTGATATAAACTGTGTCGTTTCATAGGTCTTAGCGTCGGCAATGAGGATATGTTTGGTCCGATTGCTATCGACGATAAATATGATATCAACTGGGGATTTTTCAACGACCTCAGCAGAATATTCAATAAAGCTATGCAATAGACACTAAATTTCGGTGAATGTATCAACATTTGGGAGGAAAAGCTTCCAAGGTTTCTTGGTGTTCCATGTTTTAACTACCAAGTGTTGCTTTGCATGTAACTTGTAAAATGTGGTAATTTTCGATAAATGTAGTATTCATTTAGTGACCAACAATACAAAAATAGTTCCATTCTGATAAAACTGGTCCAAATTTGGCAGGAAGCAGTTTTATTGTTATGTGACAGCTGTTTCTCACAAAAAAGAGTGTAATAGGGAAGAACGTGATGTATAACTTTATTATTTTCTTACTGAGATAGAGGCTAGTTCGGTAGCATTTTCTTGTATGCATCCTCGGAAGTAGTGCTTTAGTTTTCAGTTGATGAAATTTGGCTAGCTGGAGCATTTATGTGATGAAAATGTAAAACTTTATATACAAATTAACAATATATTGCTACCACAAAGAAAAAGTATTGTTGTACAATTCATAAACCTAGTAGTGCACTCAGATAATAAAAGTTAGCTGATCATTTATATTCTTTTAGCACTTCTACATAATCAGTTTCCCAGTCATATGGATCGTTTAAAGGTCGATTGCCAGCCAAATTCTATAAAATTTTAGCTAAGATGTTCAAGCTATGAAAATTTCTTTTTCCTGATTTGAATATCATTGATTACTTTTCTTTCGAAAATTTAATAATATTCTGATTTTAGAATAAGATGATAGTTTTATTGGTTTTGTAGTTTTACTTTGTTGCATTTGATTTTGTCCACTTTTTATTTGTATGTTTTTAATTTTCATATCTTGAGTTGAAAAGTTCAGCAATTAATGCATTTGCTGCAAAGCAATTTTCTCATTTTCAAAAAAGTAAATCGATTAGTTCTGAATTCTGAGACTGGAAAATTTCAGTGCAACAACCTTCATGGTTAAAATTAAAAATTTATAATCAGGTTCAGCATCAACATCTAATGTCATTACTGCTCGACCGTATTCGCCCAGACTAGAACCAAAGTTTTCGGATATTTTGACGAAGTTATCGTTTACCTGAAATGAGCATAAAAATTCGATCATCATTTTTGATGTTGTTTGCGGAGAATTGTTAAAATTTCTTTGTATTTCTTTGTTAACATTGATGAACGAAAATATAAAAATTACCAACTGCATTTTAGCGCTTTTTATTTCTTTATCACTTTTTTCATCCTTCCAAGGTAATTCTCCTTTAAGTATTTCTATGAGTGCGAAAAAAAGTGCGATCAAATCGTCTGATGGTCCCTGTTCCTTCCGATCATGCACACGCATTGATACGTAGCGCAATGTCCCACGGAATCCAGCTCTTTTTCTTCTTTCTATCACTCTTCCATCCGATTGACGAAACTTTCTCGCCAAACCATAATCCACGATGACCAAGCGTCTACTGCTCTAAAGAACACGTTTGATGTTTCTTAATTGTGCTTTACTATCTGCATTTTTTTTGATTTTTGTTCAGTTTGAATTATTTACCAGTAAGCTAAAGTAATGAATTTCATTAAATTCTCAAATATATCAGGTAATTGTTCGCTTGATCATACAAGTATATTGACTTTTTTTTTCTGTAAATTATAGGAACTACTGTTTTAAGCTTGAATTTTTATTTGCAGAGTAATCAGGTAAATACTGCAAAATCGGACTCTCTTAACTTACTTTATTGGTCAGACCGAAACACATATTGGCCGGTTTTACATCTCTGTGAATATATCCTAGTTTGTGGATGTCGCGAAGGCCAGCTATTGCCTGAGAAAATGCAGTAAATCTCACTTATTTTAGCTATCTTTAATGCATTTTGAAATGAAATCAAGGCAAATGAGATATTAATTTTTGGCAACGAATGTAGTAAAATTCATTCGTAATTTATTATATGTTTGTTTATTGCGGTTTTGATATTTCTCTGAAATTCTGTAGCTCTCAAAGTTTTATTGAACGAGCTGTTTTCTATCCGGAAAGAAGTGATAATTTTAAAAAAGCACGAAAAAAAAGGAAATAAAGATGAGCAAACTTATAAAAGTGATTGATTTTAAATATTACCTGTTGCATAATTCGCCCCGAGGTAGCCTTCGATAATCGTTGCAAGGGACATTGCTTTCTTAAATCCGCGACATTCGTCGATAATAATTGCATCACAATATAATTTAGGCCACGTTCTGTTCCGGAACCCCACATCAGGGGTGCATGCGGTCGTCCTTGCAAACATAACATTACCTAAGAAACCAATTGCCTTCAACTTTAAAACTTCATATTTTGCAAAAATATTGAAGAGATAAATATTTAGACTATCTGAATGTACAAGTTCGGAAAGCCAAATTGGGAGTCCGATTACTTTTTGCTCCAGAATCATTCGTTTAGCTACTTTTCCCTTCCTTATTACGGGTTCCACTTTAACAGCTACTAACTCGCCATTCATTTTCAAATCTGATGCGTAATATATCTCGCCGTATCCTCCACTACCAATTAATCCCTACAAAAAATTTTCTTCTTTTACTTCTAGTTTTTTAGTTCTGCGCGCAAAAAAAGATTCTGTAGGAAAAAATAAGCATTTTTTGGTTGGATGTAACTCAGCATTGGTATGAAATTTTAAATTTTTTTCAAGATGTTTGATTTGATCGTAAATTATTATTATTCATTACTTTAATAAGCCATCGATCTCGTATTTTCTCACCAAATTTTACCAAAGTATCGTCGACATTTAATTTTATTCTTGGTCTGAGACGCTCTATTTTTGTAAATTTTCTGCAAGGAATTTTAAAAAAATTTCCAAAGTTTATTTTCTTC
The DNA here is from genome assembly GCA_029876185.1 of Mansonella ozzardi. Classification (NCBI taxonomy): domain Eukaryota; kingdom Metazoa; phylum Nematoda; class Chromadorea; order Rhabditida; family Onchocercidae; genus Mansonella; species Mansonella ozzardi. The sequence continues at coordinate 95,061 of JARVGP010000030.1, read as the reverse complement.
TTCACTGCATAGTGCATTTTCCAAATCAATATAACCGATTGTAATTTGATATCAAAAAAGTTCTATCTTGTAGTCATATTTAATATCTAAATTATGAAATACATTCACCACCATTTTTTTTTTCACCAATTCTTTTATTAGGATTTCACACCAGGATTCATACCATTGGGTAGTATAAAAATATTATATCTCAAGAAGACCACAAACTTTGGGAGAACGATATCGCGGGTACTAATCAAACTTTGCGTAATTTCTGGTAGCAAATTGACAGGTGCATTATCGCCGAAAGATAATTCCATTCACTAGTGCCAAAAGAGACTATGAATGGCAGCCGGTTTCCGATTTTATAATCTAGAAAATAACCAAACTAACCACAGAACTTCTTTACATATACCATTTCAAATTTCAAGTGTCGTGACGTTTCTATCAAATATTCAATATTTACTAAGAACTCGGGATGAATAAAATTAAAAAATAAATATCATTAATCAGTTAATCGTTTATAATGATTTTTCTTTTTTTACGGTAAAAAAAAAAAAAAAAAAACAAGCTATGAGTAAATCAAAATAATGATCATTAATCTCTCTCGGGAGTCATTAATTTCTCTCGAGAGACGGACATTCCTTTAAAGTAATTGTTTACACAGAAAGGATTGCAGAAAAAGAAAAAAACATGCAAAATCACTGATGGAAAAGCTGTAACAAACTAAACTAATATAAGCCAAGTATTGCTCAATGATAGTTTTATCAATTAATTTTCACAAAGATTGGACAGAAGAAAGCGGCACTTTTTTAGGGATAAAGTGATAAAGTAGATAAAGTGTTTTATTTTTTTTAAAATCATTTTCCGCTCCCAAAAAAAAATTTTATTTGCTATTTTATGATAGAACAAAGTACAGACTTGTCAAGAAAGGGATAAGTGCTTAGATCAAACAAAGTGCCGCTTCTTCTAATTAGGGTATAATGGATCCGATGAAATAGATTCGAGACATAATTTCACAAAACAGAACTTTCACAAAGTAGTGTTTTTCTCAAAATAGAAGTGCTTTCTTCAGTAATGCGTCACGTCAATTTCATTGAATAGCATAAATTAGAAATTCATTCAAAGTATTAGAGCTAATGAAATGAAAAAATTCGCTAGTTTCACCCACTTTGAAATGCTGCGTAAAAAGACTGTGGTTGCGAATACAAGGAATGTAAATGCATAATCACTGAATTCAAAATTTTCATCAAGAGAAATTTGAACAAAAGAATAAATACTAATAGGTGTATTTTTTGCAGTGAAATGAGTTATTTTAAAACGATTCACTTATTTTTAAGAAGGATAAATAGAATTAACGTTTAATCACGTATCATTACAGTAGTTTATTAACTTTCTCTTATTACAAATTCAGAAAAAGTGTCAAAAAACAACAAGAGGGTAAATTGGTTGCAGTCAATTCATTTGTTTAAATTGCTGCAAAAGCAAAGCTGAAAAAAAAAAGTTGCCTGATAATGATACAGAGAAGTCTACAGCAGCACTTCAATAAACAATTTTATTATAAACTCAATTTACAGTTATATAAATTTCTCTCATTTCTCCAAACAAATGTATTAAAATTTATTTTCATACCAATACTTCGGTTTAATTTTGCTTTTCTTTCTTCTCGTTTGGGATTATACTGGTCACTTTGGCTCTGAAAATGATTTCTTAATTATGATAGCTTCACTGAATACTGATCTATGTTGTCATCTTTCATCATCAAACAGTAATGTGAAGTCATCAAGCGAAAAAATTTTGTTCCCAAACATCACAATTTTTGTGATAAATATTTCTTATTAAGCTTAAGTGAAGTTTAAGAAATGTTTACAATATTCTATTGTTCAAAAATAACAATTTTTAAAGTTAAGCATATTGATGAGCTTATTAGCAAATGATTCCCCATTTTTTTTTACATTCCAGAAAATATGCTCACACATGCATTCATATTACTTTTCTATGTTGTCCTAGTTAACTGGCATTTTGATTCTTATCAGTATTTATCCAAAAATGCTTGATATTGATGCTTGTGAATCATGGCAACATTATCCTTTTCCAGTACTTTAAAGTGAATCGTAATTTAAAGCAATTTTGGATGAAATTTGCTTTCGTCCTCTTATGAGTAAGAAGCCATTTACAATTTAGGTCATTTTATAACATCCAGGCGAAGACAATTCATATTTTTCGGCATTTTTTAAACCTTTGTTTCCATAACTGTACAAAAAATATCAAAAAATCGCTTTAGAGAAGAATTTTTTTGCATTTTCTCTTTCTCAATTAATTATTATTGGCTCATTTATTTTGCCTAAAATTGAAATGAAATCCGATAAGAAACAAAAAGTAACTGCAATTGGAGGCATACATTCTACTATGCGTCAGTTATCGATTTCCATCGCTCCAAGAAAGGGATAAATTTTTTTTTTAATTCTTTTATTCAAATTGGTTTTACGTAATTATTTTTATCTTTGCCATTAATTTTCGCTCAACTTTTGGGCATTTTTTATTTTGAAAATTTGCAATGGCTTAGAATTTGCTTCCATCATTGTATTTATCGTAACTTTGTAGTGATATTATGGTCAGATTAAGTTGGTTGTTCAAGTAGTGAATACAAGGATTTTTCTTCTATTGAATATTTATCAATGGAAATGAATATAATATTTGTTAACGATGTTGTATTGAACAGCATTCATTATAGAATTTCGAAAATCATGCAGCTGCAGTTGAATTAATCATGTCAAATGACTGTATTCATAATTGCAAAGCTAAAAGAAAGAAGAAATTATGACAACAATTGTCACATCAATAAAATCAAAATTCGCATAAAATTTAAAGTACATGAAGTCGCACTAGATTCAAAGATCTGATATTTCTCCTAGTTGTAATTTTTAAATTTTATATTTAATAAAACTTTGATTTCTGTAATGAATATTCCAATCATTCCAATCACTTTTATCCGATAAATGTGTTTTCTTTGAGCAAATTTAAATAAGCTAGTTCTGATTAAGAGAAATAACAAAACCCTTCCAGTAGTTGAGCGAAAAATTCATTGCGAATTAGTAAAATGTATCACAATTATTTATGGTGAAAGAAGCAATAAGTGGAAGAAAAACGTAAAATACACATTATATTCTCAGGTGAAGCCTACGATATGAGAGCTCTTCTACGATTATTGCACCATTATTTATCCTCACTACTTTGAATTGTACTTCAAACCAGTAATTATTCGAAACGAATGGGATCCATTTCCAATAATTCATTTCTGCTGTTCTTTAATTTTAACTAGTATCTGCTTCTTATCTTGCAGTAATCTTAAATAACTCAGCTATTCAACTTAAATTTAGTCCATTTAAATTTCTAATTAAGGAGGTAGTGATCCGCTTATAGAAATATATGTCAGAAGATATGTCGCACAAGGATATCGTATGGAATATCGTAGAGGTCAGGATCGTACAAGTCAGAATATCGTACAAGTATACGACAGCAGTATCAAATGTATATCAATTATTTTTTTCCATTTCAATTAGAATACAGTCAGAAGACTCTCTTGTTGTGTAAATGTCTTCTTGCAACCTAATAAATCCGTTCTTCATGAATCAGCCATTTCAAGAATAGGAAATTGATATGACTTTCTACTACTCTTGCATTACCGATTACCAGTCAAGAAAGGAAACTAATCTGCATAAAAAACATTTTCTCCACTGTTCTTAAGCCACTTTTTTTGTTTCTTTTCTATCTCGTTCTAATTCGATACTTGTCTGTGTTTCTTTCAGAAGACGGTTACCATCAAAATCTTTACTTAGCTTCTCCATCGTTGCATTATTCAACTGCTTTGCCTCACTCAAAATTTTTTTCCAAAAATCTGCTGGCTAATTTAGTTTGCTTTTTGTGCATTTGCTTTCTTTCACATTGTTCAATCCATATACATATGAAACAATTGACCAAAAAATATTTAGGAAAGAACTTTCACCTCTGCTATCTAATCGCATAGGTTGATCTTTTTGTTTTATTACAACTTAATTATATTAGCTCACAAAAATTTTTTACAAGATTTGAGAGAATTCCCATGAATTCAAGAAAATTCTTACATTTCATCTTATCATGTGTTTTATTTACACTTAATCGTCCCAAACAATCTTATTTGTTTGTAGAATCCTTCTTTTATTTTCGATTTAATGACGCAAAAAGTGTCATTTGAAATTTTTAAAATCATTATTAATTTCTTATTATTACCATCAATTTTTATGTTCTTATCATAATGTCTTACAGTTAAATAGATACGATTCTCGTCCTTTTCTCATTGTTCCCGCACAATGTGAAAAACCATTTTCAAATCCCACCAGCGAAGAATTGCGCTTTTAAGTGCGATACTTTGACTAATTGATGTGGCAATAATACTGTCGCTGACATTCAATCTACATCGATAAGACATTGCATAGCGAACATTCATATCCCACAAGATGTATTGATGATACATATCAATGATTCACTAGTTTACACATTAGTTATCACCAATGAATTGATCGATTAAAAAATTCCTTTAGTTTTATCTTGTACAAGAAGCCTCATATCCATGCAGTGATTCATTCTACTGAAACTTTCATTAATTATTCTCAAGATATCGGTGCTATGAAGAAGTTTAGAGTAAACTGAAATATGAAATTTCTGTGCAAAATAGTGTGATAAAATGATAACAGCATTGTTCAACAATTATTTTGATATACTTCTTAGCATCCTATTTAGAACATTCTTGTTAGTAGTATAGAAAATCTGATAAACGATATCATTAGAAGAAGAAAAGAAAGAAAAGCAAAGAAAAAAATAAATATTATAATGAATTTTATTTTTTTTCTCTTTTCTCAATAGCTAACTTTTTCAGTTCATAAAAAGTATGATATTAAACATTAGATCCGGTAAAACTGTTCCAGACTTTAAAAAAAGAATATCAATTCATCGTGTATAAAAGAATATTTAAAACTAAGATTCAAAATGACCTATTGAGATGGTGACATTAATTATAATATCCATTTACATCATCATTTAAGCAACATCAGTAGCAGCTTTATTTTACCACTAGCGCACAATTAGTAATGTTTTCATTAATCTTTCTTTCATCATTTAAAACTAAATAATGAAGTTTTTTGCTAATCGTTTATTCACGATCGTCTTCTCAAATTCATTCTTAGAAATGTCTTGTAAAATTTGAAGAGGGTTGAAAATAACCAGCTAAGTGAAAAGATTTTGAGTGAGAGGACTGATATTTAGCTCAAAAATATAGTTTCGTTTTTTTCGATAAAGTTTCAAACTTTGTTTGATATGTTTGATATAAAAATTATTTTTGCCTTTTTTCATTATTGTTAGATTAGGTCAAAAAAGTATTACTAAGTAATTTCCTTCTTTTATCAAATTTCATCAGTTTTACATTTTGTCAAATTTTTAAAATGATCTACATTGTCGTTCCGAAGCATTTCATAATTTACGGACTTTTACGGACTTGAGAAATGAAGCGCAGAAGTCTAAAAGAGGAGAAATCGCTATTTTGATGAAATTGGAAGACTTAACTGTTACAAATTTGATGATTCAGGAAGAATAAAGGCGAAGATGATTCAGGTTGGATTCATTGTTCAGTTTTCTCTAGCATGGTATCATTCTGAGCGTTCCATTATTAAGTCATATTTCTGTTTTCCTTTGCTTCTGTAGTTCCTTTTACTTCTCACATTAGTTTTTCAATGTTAAAAAAAAATAAATAAGTGAATAAAAACCCAAAAAAAGGCGACTGGCATTGGTTTTCACCATTCAGTTTGCACCGTATGCACCGTATGTACCGTATGCACCCTTCCCGTCAATCAAAGATTTCATTTTGATAATAAACAAACCTTGTCGGCAGACTAACCATTCATGTCATCGGCTTGTTTTAGATGATTGATTGACTGATAGAGTGGGAAGAAATGAGAAATTTTCAGATAAGGCAAAACTGTGGGAATTATTTAAAATGATGAAATGTACAAAAATTATTCGAAATAACGATGAGCAGAACAAGTTTGTTGTAGAAGCAAATCAAGGATAATCACTCGGTAGTTTATAAGAAAATATTATAAGAAAAAGTTTTCTCTGTATGATGATGACCTTTGACAGCACTAAACTTGGTTCTTATTAAATAAATAAAGAGAGAGGAGCGAAAAAGAGGTTCAAAATTCTTAACTTTCATAGAATGATCAATTAATAAACATATTTATATTGTAAAAAAACAGATGAATGCACTGAAACAAATAGCTGATAGTAATAAAGCATAAGGCAACAACAATAGAGTTATGTGTATTCATCTTCTAACAAATTTTTTTAAAAATTATTTTCAGTTATGAAATTAAGATATTGGAAGAGTAAAAAAGAGAAAATTACTCACTGAAGCCATAATAAGATTTTTTTTTATAAGCATTGCATTAATTACATTGCAAAAATATGCGTTAATCAGAAACATTTATGAAATAAGTTGTATTATTCATTATGAAACAAAAATCCATAAATATTTTAAATGAAATATAAAAATTTCTTTAATCTTTCCTTCATCAATTTCTAACATTTTGATCCATCAATACCTTAATTTAGAAATAAAACTTTCTTTGTTCCATAATTTCCCAAAACTAGTATGGAAGTTACAATTAATAATGTTAGGATTACAACTGATAACTGATAGTTTGTTAATTTATCCGCCATCTAGGAGGCCTCAGTGATTTTCTTGCAATCATCACGGCATTTTAAAGTACATCAGAAATCCAAATGATTCTTTGCTCGATAGCAATTTTGTTATTTACTCACCGAATAGATCATTATGGAAATCAGTTGACTCCTTTTCAAATCATTAGCAACTTCAATTTAAGGATCAGAGTTAAAAATTTGTGTTAGGTTGGAATTTTAACTTCACCTAATCTTTTGCTTTTGCTTAACTTCTTTAAAATTAATAGTGGAATCAAATCAAAATTATTGCTCTTATCATGAAAAGGCAGTTATATCAGTAGCTATGCATGACAAATGACAATTAACATTGTCTCTAGTTCTAAAGTTTTGCCAACTTGTAATTTCTTAAAGCTACACTATGCTTCATATTCCCAGCAAATTTTAAAGTGTGCAAATCAAATATCGATTTTTAATTTTGCTTTAAAAGATTGAAACGAATTTCCCCGGCCAGAACATATTATTTCTTTGCAATATTGTTACCATGTAGTAGACCTGGAAGAGACTTAAAGCGATTAAAAAATGAATTAATCAAAATATTTGATAAGAAGCAAAATGTCAATCTATATATTTTGATTCAAGTCATTGAGTGGAATTTTCATGTTCAGTTTTTTTTTTTTTATGAAAATATTCATTTGCCTTTCAGAACTGTATTTGACAAACCAACTGGGTAATCAGTACGATCATGCAAACATTTCCTTCTGTTTTAATTTGTGATTATTGTAAGCAATGCTAATTCTTTAATGATGAAACAACAAAATACAATAGGCGAACTATTTTTACAATTCTACGACGGGCCAATCATTTAGATCGCATATCGCTGTTTTTTTTTTAAAACCAAACAACGGAGCTTTTTCGTTTGTGAATAGGTTATATTTTGCTTTTGAATTAAAAATTCGAGATTCAGATCCTTTTTCTGAATTCTATTTTCTATCAAATAAAAATTTCCCAGACAATAAAACTTACTTTTCTATCAATCTATATCAAAATTAGAAACCGCAATACCTGTGATTATCTTTGCTCAGTACAAATTATTATTGAGACCGAAGTAGAGTGAAGTGGAAACTATATTTGCTTAGTGTCAAACGGTAGTTTTGCTATTTCAAAAGATGTAGAGAATTAAAATGAGCAAAAAATTCTTAAGAAAAACATTTTTTAACAAAAGTGCAAAGCGATAAAAATGATATGAAAAAGCATATGCAATTGCTTAAGAAGAGATATAATAGGACCTAAATTGTAGTTATACTTTTGATTCGACTAGCATCTAAAACATCAAAATATATTGCTCAATTAGATATAATCGAATATCCGACTAATAAATCAATTAATTAAGCTAATGAATTGCCACAAAATATTCTGAATACTCCGATGAGGAAAAAATTGCTCTTAGTAGTTTTTTTGTTAGTTTTGATAAAATTCAGACTTGAAGTTTCCACCAATTCTTCAAAATATCTGTTACTTCTGAATTTGCAGTGACAACATCACTGCAACAGCCATTTGCAAATCTCTTCGAGCATTCCACAATTGCTTGAAAAAAGGATTGTCAGTTAAATGGGAAAGTTTAGCGCAACCAATGGCATTGTCAAAAAATGTCAGTTTTTTTTTGAAACAACGAATAAATTCTTTCTCCGAGCTTTTTCAGATTATTTCGTATAAAGTTGAATAATTTGTAAAAGGGAATATGCGCATAAATCTGTGAATCTTCCCAAACATTCCTTCAATTGATTATAATTTATTTGTGAAAAAAAGTTATTCACCTTCTGAATTTGCAACTTTTATACTAAATGATAATTAATCTTATCTTTTTATTTTACATTCCTAAAAATAAAACTCTTAAAAGCTATCATTTGATATTTCAACATTGTTTCTTGTTTAATTTTTAGCAATAATGATTTTTGGTAATTTTTTAAGATAGAAATAACAAATTTTAGCTTAATGGGAAAGTATCATTGAAGATATTGAGATACATATTTTCAATGCATGATACATTTTTGTAAGGTTTAGTCTAAATCTATACCATAGGGTATATTTCTCATTTAATCCACTGCTCGTTCACTGAAACTTTTGTTTCATGAAACCAATGCATTGCTCAAGTCCTGTCTGTCTGTTCGTATGCGATAGACAAATGGAAGAATAAATGTTTTTAAATAATTTCAGTATTGTTCATCAACATGAGCAACATGTATTGTTATAAATAAATTCAGTGAATTAGAGGAATGAATGTAAGATACAAAGAAATGAGGAAGTGAAGCCCGCCTTCTATCATATTCTTTAAAATCCGACAAGCAATTCAGATGATGACATTATTGTGTCTGCCGATCATGAAAAGCTCACTAAAGTTTGTTTCGTTTTATTAATGCTTCGTAGTTCATTTCATCTTTCTTTCGGTAAGTTTCGTTAAAAAGTTTTTAATTTAACAATCCTATTCAATATCCAAGAATGACCAATGGTAATCAATCATCGACGTAATATCCAATTAATTGAGATTATTTAACACTCTGACAGCATTTAGATAGCAGTAATCTCAGTCCATAAGCTTTAAAACACCCCTCCGCTAATGACTTAGCCTTTATTTCTTGTTTTCCCAAAAAAAAAAAAAAAATTGTTGATGGATCTTTTTTTTTTTAACAAATATTCTATATGACTATTAAATCAAAGAAAGTCATGAAATTGTTGGATGTGAAATATCGATGATTAATTATTATATTAGTCCGCTTACGGTAATACTTTCCTTTGTTTCATTGAATTTGAGCATTTCTTTCAGTTTTATCTTCCTTGTTATATTTTCATAAAAGATTTGGAAATTATTACATATTTGTCATTACAGTAATTTCCAATGTTTTGCATCATGAATTTTAAAGATGGCACATCGCTAACATTCTGTTCTTTTATTTGACTGACCTTCTCACAAAGCAGGAATTTTGTAAGGATGAGGTCAATTCAGGAAACAATGTAGACAATTGCTGATATCTGTCTGAGTTTAAAGAATGAAAGAAATGATGATTACGAGGTGCAACAACAATTCAATATAATGCACGAGAAAGAGAAGATGTCCTGATTCAATTATAATATTATCCTTGCTAATAAAGGGTGCCACTACCATCTTAGCTCTGTGCTAGCTTTCTTTCTTCTGTCCTATCACTATTCAAAATATCGATACGCATTTTTCCATTTATTTTGATTTACCATCACATCAATTTATTTTAATTCTTTTTTCCATTCTATTTCAAATACGCTAACTTTTTTACTATTAATTCAACTTACAGCTCTGATAAAAGTTTGGCTCAAATCTACTGAATACGCAGAACATTTTTTGCATATTTTTAGGAAGAAAATTAATTTAATCCTTATGCAAATAAGAACTTCGATCTAACGAGAACAACTAAATAATCATTCAGCACTCAGATATTATTATCTTGGAAATTATGCAGAAGAATATGTTTTGGAAAGTCTGAAATTTGTAAATGCCAATTAGTCAAAGTGGACAGATTTCTTGCTACGTCTGATAAAGTCTGTTTAATACCCAGAAACAAGATTAAAAATGAAGAAAGATATCTGTCGAAATTTCGACGCAAATTATATAATGACATGTTTTGAATTAAGTTTAACTTCAAGCTTATTTAAAGCAGGATTAAGGAAATGATTTCAAAAAAGAACTATGGTCAGGGACGGTGTATTTTTTTGCCTATTTTAAATGCACTAAAATATATATTTTAATGTGCAAGCAAATTAGAACAAGAATGATTGTGACTTTTTCTTGGTTGGTAGAAATCTTCGAGATAGGACCAAGGCTATTAATTATATCTAAGCAATTTTTGATATTAAGATGAAGATGAAATTTTTCGAATTTTCTGCATTTTTTTGCTATTTTCATACTCTTTTCCAGCAAAAAATGGAATGAAATCTCTGGCTCAGTCATTTCAGTTTCGTCTACATCATTTGCCTTGTTAACATATTAATTTTTTTTCCATTCCGGTAACTTTTTTTGAAATTCATTAGATTTAGAAATTTTCAATTTTTCGTTTCATTTCCAATGAAACGAAAAATTTGATCTGCACTCACTATTTTGTTAATTTATCATATTATGACTTATTAGGAAGCTTTTGATTTATTTTTTCTCACTGAAAGAGCGAATAGTGTCGAATGCAATTATTTCGCGGGCTGCAGGTGCAGAATTGATGTAAAAAAATTGATGCGGTACGTTAGTTATGAAAATAGTCCGCAAAATTATATTTGCACTTCAGCTTACTTATACAACATTGCTTTCCTTCGTTTTCTGTTTTTTTAAACTTGGCTTTCGAAAAGAATAGAATTGCATTTTGCTTCTTTAGAATTATGAGTGGATTTTTTCAGTAAGTGTAGTGAGAATATTATTTTAATGACACAAGCAATGCTATTCTTAGCGGCGTTGATTTTTCATTTTTTTCCAAGTTTATTATATTTCTTCAATTCTTTTCTATCCGGAAACAAAGGAAATGAAGAGCGCATGAATTTCGAAATTAAAGAATTCTTGAAATTCGAAATAATGACAGAAACTTCCGTAAAAATATTTTTTAACTGTTAATTTAAATTATTTTTTATCTCGGCCAATTTTCAAAGTCTAAGCAACTGGTCATCGAAATCAATCGTACTTATGTTGATAACAGTCATATCGGTATAATTACTTTAGTAGTCGATAATCGCAATAATCATTATTATCATACTTGCATTAATAGTGAATGAGATAAAAATATCCTGGAATATTTGAGCGCATTAATGCGTATTTGGTAGAACGAGAAAAGGTCAAACGGAAAAATGGTCAATATACCAATGATCTGTACATGATAAGCGCAAATCAACCTCGTCCTGTATGGAATTTTTTTCAGTTTACCACTTGCGATTCATTTAACTATTTTACTTTACAAAAGCTGACTCAATCATTATCATTTTTTCGGCAGATTTTGATTCTAAGATGATATTTGGGGGCCGTAATGAAAGTTTTAATTGAGTTGTTCTTAAAATAGTACGATTAAAATTAGCGTTCTTTCTTACTCTCTACAGATAAAAATGAGATAGGTGAAATGGAAAAATTGTTTTTGACTCATATATTAGCACAGGAATTAGAAGTATAAGTGAATCGAAGTTTTTTTTTCTCAAACATGAATAATATTTATCAGAATGTTTATTATATTTATCAATTTTTATTATTGTTTATCAGAGTTATCAGCCAAACAGATCTTTTACTATTTATTTCTAATTTCTTCCCGAAAAGAATCTTTACAATATGCAAGCAAAAGTATTACTGTAAAGTTGTTGACGTGCGAACACACTACGTGTTGTATTTTCTAGCATCCATTAGCCTTGCACAGTTTATAAAATTGTTTAATATCATAGATGATATACCTGATATACTTTGCTTATTTGTATAATATAAATTAACTAATATGAATTAAAATAGTAAGTATAGTCTTTCATATGCACTAAACAAATTTCGTATTTTATATGAAATTGTAAAGCAACAATTGTCACAACCTATACAGCAGTCGAAGTTTTATCAGTTCGGTTAAACGGATGACAACAACTAGCAAAAATTCTTTTGTCAACTAATTTATTTTAGTAAATTAGCAGCTCTGATTATATAACTGATAGGAAGTTGCTGTTGGTGGTAGTAAAAAGTGTGATAGCATTATTTGTTATGATAAATATGCTAGTAGAGTGATAATAGAATAGCAACAAAAAGAAGAGAGAGACAGAAATGTACTGATATCGGCTAAAATAAGAATAAAAACGAAATAGGATGGGATGAATCTTCAGCAAAGATGAGAAGGCGAGAGAATAATGAGCATCTGTAGAATTACTGCAAAATATTACTGACAATAAATCAAATGGTGTAAACTTTTCGACACTTTTAGATAGAGAAGTAGAAGAAGTTAGACTTTCAGTTTTATGTTTTGAACACACACTTTTATCTTTTTATAATTCAATAGACACAAACAGCAAAGTTGAAAGGTGCGTAAATTAAGATATATCTCGAGTAATTTCCAACGAATTATCACTAACCTAGGGCACGAACGAAAGAGTAATACATGAATTTGAACATGAACAGAACAGCAGCTAAGTAATCATTTTCACGCTTATTTAATTGACAGCATTTTGATATATATACATATAAGCTACTTAAACAATTTATGTAAACTCTCTGCTAGACGCCTTTTCCTCCTTTTTCGTTTCTTCTCTTTCCTTCTGTCTTCATTGAAAATTTAAATACAGAAAAAGCTTCTTCAAATATCAGGTCAGATGCGCTCTATGATTGCTATTTCTCGAATGTTTAGTCAAATGTTTTCGAACTTGTTTCTGTTTCTCTGTTACTGTGAAACTATTTTTTTATTAAAACATATTAGCGATGGTACCAGGATTTTTCCCATTTTCATTGTTCACTTGTTTTGGTTGAATTTATCTGTGAAAATGTTGAGATTTTTCTCCCTAATCTTTTAAAATCTCAAAATGGATTTAGTGGTCATCTTCATTTTTGAAACTATGAATTTTTCTAAAAATTGTACAGTAATCGTGATTCTTACTAAAATAGAAATTTCATTTCTTTGAAATCTCCAGTTTCATATATCATAGAATAATTTCAACTTTGAAGAATACCACAGCATGATTTAACAAAACGATTAAAGCATTTCCTTCTCATCTGTTATACAATCCATCTTCCTACCATTCAGTGTCACAGTTATTTGGAATCGATGTAAATGAATGATTCATTTTATTATTTGTATTTGAATGTGTCAAAGATACACATTATTTTGCATAAGGAATCAACAATGTGAAGTTTCATTTCAAAATGCCATTTTTCTTATAAGCAGAAAAATATATTTATAGTATCGAATAACATTCCATTATCAATTCAAAAGATCTTTCAAACTGGACTCATTAGTTAAAATAATGTCATCTGAATCATTAATTTTAAATCATTGCTACATTAGGTTATCATCATTATATGTATTTCTTGCATTTGTAACTTTGATGGATACTTGTGATAGATATCTACGCTCTAATCGGCAATCAAAATTTATTACATCAGCAACAAATTTTTTTTATTTATTACTTTTGTCTACTTTTTTTGAAATCAATAGACAATAGAAGGATTAAATAATACTTATACAATCCGAATGTCCAAAAGAATCCTTTGAGAATTGAAACATGTTCCTTAATAACAAGGCGCATTTCTCGGATCCCATAAAAGATATCGGAAATTAGTGTCACCCGCTTTTTTTCCAAAAAATATTACGATTACGTCATTATTTGTAACTAAAAATTTGACTGACTTTTTTGGAATTTTTTAGACTATTCATGAAAATGATAGTAGTAATTTAAATTAATAGGAGTGAAACTTCTGTTAAAAGAGCTGTTTAATCATTTAATCTCATTAAAAATAAATTACTGAGGAATTAAAAAGATAAAACACGCACAGACACTAAATGACAATCATTCAGTTAGCCATAACTTAAATAACAAAAAAAGGCACTTTAAGTTGGCTTCTAAGACTCTACGAAGTTTGAATATTCGATGTTTTATTTTCATTCTCTCGTTTTAACTATTTCTTCAAGTTATAGCCGCCGTTTCTTTTCTTTTTTTATGTGACGAGCACTCTACCACTCTTTTTTTGTTTCTCAAAATTTAGTGAATAGTTGTTCTATTAAGTTTTTAGCTTTTGACAAGGGGAACATTCGTTTTTAACATTCATGTATTTTTAAATTTCCTTCAATTAATTTTATCTTAAGCGTTAGCATTTCAACATAAACTTTTCGTAATTTCAGCAAAGTAGTTTGATTAAATTAAATTGATAGAATGACTGCTTTGAATGTTTGCTTCAGTAAACCTACTGTATTGCTATTAAATTCATGCGAAATATGGCTATCGTTTGATATCGAAATTATGATTTTACTGTAATTACAACTTGTCTTAATTAAAATAATATTTCAGAGTAGATAAATATAGCAAGATCGATTCCATTAGAATAGTAATAGCAACCGTACAATATTGCTTCATTTTGAAAATCGAGGAAAGTTAAATAGTTACGAATAGAGAGTAGCGCTATACGATTGATAGCATTCAACATTTTTCTATTTTGACCAATTTGAATATCAATAAACGTATGGTGCAGAAGTACTAACAATATTTTACTGCTCAAAAAGGTCAGTTTTTTTTATGCACAAATATTAATAAATAATTTTTTGCTCTTTTCTTTGCATTTTCTTCCAATTTTTTCGCAAAATTCTTTAATGATCGAATTGGATATACATTCAGTCAGTCATTCGCTTCTTGTCTTTCCACGTCTTTTAATTTGGCAGCTTTTGAATTTTGTTTTTATATAAGCTCGAAAGAGAACACAAAGATAAAAGCTTTATCTTTTGTACTTTTCGCTTAGAACGGAAGACCCGAGTGTTTTTCATATCCCCGAAAGCGTGCTCATTTCATTATAAATTTTTCCTAATTTTAGCAAAGCAATGGCGTCTAGCATAATTGTGTGGCCCATACTTCGGGCCATATTAGTCCTGTCGTTTGCGACATCTAGCAAATTGAGTGAAGGAGGAGAATCGAATAATTTTGTTCAAATTTTATCTACCGATTTGCGCACGGAGGATATCTTGCACCAAATTAACCGCCTCAAACGAGCGACGAAGAGTTAGTTGTTGTTAAATTTATGTAAAATCAAATACAAGGAATAATTCGCTAGCCTATTTCATCCCTCTTAATGATTTAATTATTTCTTTCTCTTTCGCTTTCTCTTATTTCCATCAACTTTTCCTATTTTTGAATGTTCGTTTCTAATTTTACAACTTAGTCTACTACACTTTGCAAGTGTAGCAAGCAACCTTCAACTTTAATTTGACAAAGTTCATCGCGGAAAAATCACTTGATATTCAATTATTTAAAGACCTGTAGAGCTAATAATATTTCTTAATATTATAAATATTTTCGGACATTGCAAATGCTTGCAAAAAAGGTGTTATGTTAAATGACATTGCAAAAAAGATGTTATGTTAAAATGCGCATACTTTATGTCAAGCAAAAAAACGAGAATTACTCAGCAGAAAGTAAAATATAGCAAATATATTTTCATTGTCTCTGTCCGTATTCAGTTCTTTAATTCACCAAATCGGATCAAGCATATCTAATTCAAGACTAAGTTTTGATTTCTCTTACCCATATTAAATCATTTCCTCCTTAGCTTATGACAGTATTTATCCTGTGAATTTACGTCTTTTCATTTCGCATTAAATTACAATGGAAAATTCTGACACCAGCAAATGTTTTTTGAAATTCATATTTTCAAAACCGAATGTCTTGTTTTAGCGAAAAATTAAAAAAGACCATTTATCTTATTAAATTAGCATTTTAAATGCAGGAATCTCTCATATGATTACAATATTGTAATTTCTGTATTCCCGGGAGGACTCAATAGCTCATTGTCAAAGCACTATATTTCTGGTAACTTCATGCAAACACTTTGCAGTACTTTTTATAACGCATTTTAATTTCAATTATCTTTTCATACAATCTTAAAAAATTCAGCTTGCTTGGGTTTCATATCCCGCTTCTGCAAATATCATAAAAGGAAGAAATAAAAATGTTAATTATACTTCGAAGAAGAGTTTCTGTTTTGATTTAGCCTCGATTTCTTTGTTCAGGATTGTTACACTGGCAGTACAACTATGGACTGACTTACACCTAAAATTCAATAAGGGACAGCAAATGTAGTAGAAAATAATCTGAGACATTTAAAGCACTGAAAACTCAGCTGCCACGGCACCATAAAGTTTGGCGGCAATTTAAAGGATATTTTTCTTAAATAAAAGCTCTTTAATAATGTTGTTAGGAAGCAACTGGCCACCCATTTTGCGCATGTTGAAATATGAAATAATATGTAAGCATGTGGAATAGATAAATAGAAGGGAAATCCAACTTAAAATAATATTAGAGTAATATTAGTTTTTTACCTTATTCATTATTGCTATTTATCAAAAAAGCCTACTGGAAGCTTTTACAGCTTTTACAAAAATTATCCGAATTTCATACAAATAATCCTAAATTTGATTGGGGCACACAAAGAAATTTTATTCAATTAAAGGAAAATTACCTTTTTCTTTTTACAAAATATTCTAATAATTTTAATATTTCTCATTAATCATTGCAAATCAATTTAAGTTTCATCATGGCATTACTGGCATAAAATTTTCCCCAAAGTTACAATTACTGCAAATGCTATTTTTTAACCTCTGTCATTGTAAATTGCATTCAAAGTTGAAGCGCAAAAATTTGGTAACGGAAACCTTCTTAATCTTTTTGAATGTGCAGGTTATCCTGGCAACATTATCAAAGATTGCAGTCTGCTGAGGAAGAGAGAAACAGTAAATAAGCAAGGCGACAATGGTTTGTTGTGATTTAATCAGCACAAATACACTGGCATTTTAGAGATAACATTGTTTCATCGCTTTCTTTCTTTTATAACTTCTGAAGAGCATGGAAAGCCTTGAAAGAATTCATTGTCATCCGAAAACTTGGATGACCATCAAAAGTCATTTTTTTCCTTTCTTTTTGAAAGCTTTCATATTAGGTAGCTGCATTCTTGAACGCTTACCTAATTACGATTTTCCACTTCATGCCATTTCTCAGCTCCATGTTTGATTTCAAAAATTTTTTCAATCATGCCTATGTATTGATCGTCTTGATCTGTAATCTTCCGATTACTTCACATCTCCACAGCTGCTTCTCATTGAATCCAATTTGTATTTCTTCGAATTCCCATGCTACTCTTGCATATTTCCAAAATCTAAGCATCAACAGCACCAAGAGCTGCACCGAGAAAAAGCTTCTTTTATAAAACTTAATTATTCATTAATTATCACTTCTTCTTTTTCTTTTTTGAAATACTCTGAGCGTGAATTGATGATTTCACGTTGACTAATATTTTAATAATATTACGATGAAACTGAAGAGCATTTCAGGAGAATTATGGTTTTAATTGTCACGGTTAATGAAATTAAACAAATTAATTTGTTTTTTTTTTAGAAGTTTGTAAGCTTACATAGACTGGGTTATTTCTAACAATAATGAACTTCAGCACTTAGAAGATTGTGATATTTTCATTACTCTTTTATTATTATATTGTTAATAGCACGATTAAATTAATTAAAGTTATCACAAAATTGTTGAAATCTTTTTGGATTTTAGTTAAATTTATTATCATTTAATTGGTCTGTCGAATAATGAATAGATTTTAGCTCGACTCTGATTAATTCGAATGAAATTTAAAAGAAAGAGACTTATAATTGCCAAGGATTCTGAATAATGATTATCTTTGTAAGCTTATCCTAACCCTAAAAAAAAGCCATATTTTTACACGATCAACATTCTCCATAAATTATAAGACAAATTTGGTCGCTACCAAAACAACTAATCCTGCAATCTTCAGAATGTAAATAAGACTTAAAATTCGTGACTGATTTTTAGATTTTCAGTATATACTTTTTTCATAAAAGATGACTACAGCCTGTTATGTAGTAGGATAAGGCCAACTGACTTTCATATGGAATATTTTTTTGGTTCTCGAAATTAATAGCAGTTTGCTGTTGCTGATAAATATTAGTTGACTTGCGAATGTATAAAAAAGTTAATTATAATGGACTAAATTCACCATACAATCTTGGCTCAACTCCACTGCTGGTCGTGTGAGAAAAGTTGAACAAGCTTTGCTTTGTTGCGCATATTATTTCCCAGATTTCAATTTAATTTTTAATGCAAATATACCTTGAAACTGCTTACTTTATATCCCTGAATTCGCTTGATTTTCTTAATTGTTGCTTACAATGCTGTTAATATTGGCAGCTTTATTACAAATCACAACAACTCTCAGACTTTCAACTTTAGAGTGAAATTCATTTTTATGATGAAAATTTCCAATATTGGAGAACTATAACAGATTAAATCGTTAAATGAATCAATTAATAAATATCATAAAGTAAGTTCTTAGATTTCGAAATTCCATCTAAATATTAATTCAAATAAAAAAACTGAGTTAAAAAAGAGGACAAATCAGAACAATATGGAGTGATAACACCTTCAGATTTTCCGAATCATCAGCAATCGAGTGTCGTTCTATCAATGAACGACACTGGCCGATGTGTGGTCAGTGCTGACAAAGCTAGTCATTATTGCGGAGACATAGAAGGTTCGTGTCACCTATCATACTTCTTGAAGGCAACATCTTTTTTCTGATCCAAGCATGAATTAACGAAAGTAGTGATAAAAGAGAAGTGATAATGATGAAAATATTATTAAATATCATGCCATTGGTATCTTTTTTAATATATTATTTAGAGTGATTAAAATTATACTACTCAATTTGCATATGTTTTTTTTACTGACCGAATGTTTCGAATGTCCACTTGGTCTTTTAAAAAAAATATCATTAAGAAGAAATATCAGTTAAATTTGGTGAAAAATGTGCATTTTCCTTTCTGGAAGTATGATGAAGGTAAATGTTAATAATCTTCAGCTTATTCAATGAGAAGACAATTTTTAAATATCTCTCATTGAACAAGCAGCTTCAGAAGTTCCTTTTTAGTTTTTAATTAAATGAAACATGCTTTGACCGCTGCGATATAAAATGAAACTAATATTGCTATCAAAAATGATGTAAAAGTGGAAGGGATAGTTACCATAATCAGTAAATGACATTTATTGCTTTAATTCCTTCTCTTGCCTCGAATTAATTCTCAAGTAGCACCAAATCTTGCAAATAATTAAATATATTGCAATTACCAAAAGATAAGCATGAGGGAATAGATCTAAGTCATTGTAATATTATTTAGTAACTTAATTTTTTTGTTAATTCTACGAGGATCAGAAAATCGGCGTTGCATTTGTATTGTATGATTGTGGTGGTGTGTGCTCGACATATCTTATATAATAAAATTATAATTTATTTCTAATTTTATTATTTTTTTCTTTTTATGATTATTTGTAAAATTTACATTTGTAACATTGTTGTTGTGAACTTCGACTTTTAGTTCATTCCTTTTTCAATCATTTCCTTTTTTATATTCTAAACGTTTTTGTATGTATACTCATTTTTTGCATGATTTTTTCTCCAAATTTTTTTGCATGATTTTTTCTCTCTTTTAATTAAGAAGGGAAATTGAAATTTTGATGAAAAACTTTTAACATCACCATTACCACTATTATGGAATTTATGTGGTGCGCATGGTCTCTTGCTATTTGTGCTTGTGATGTTAAAAGTATTGATGATGATTTGATTTGAATTCAGAATTTTCCTTCTAACGCAGTGACTACCAGCATTCATATTAGGGGCATTTTAATCTTATTGGGTCTGCACCCGGCATATACTGTATGTCGTGCAAACATGATATTTCGATTCACTCTCTGCAGTGAATTATTAGACTTTGACTAGTTAATCACTGTGATCCATAGCATTTAAGGTCGTTTGATAAATCATAAACAAATTGTGGTGCTTGGAAGAGAAATTCTTTGTCATTTCTTGGATAGAATTGATCGAGATGGAGTAAAATGTTCAACAAATTTCAATCACAATTCCATTTTTATAAAAACATGTGATCACGCATCGTGCATGTGTTCGAAAAGTGTTAATTGCATGCATATTTATAAAATTTATAACAGCATGAAATTAAAAAAATTTAGAGCATGTCTTGCACAGATATCATTAAAACCATTTCAATATTGCATCTCGCTTGCAAAACATTTAGTAAATTTAATCCATTAGAACTGCGTCCGATTTTTAATAACGCCTCAAAAAGAACATAAATTTTGACCTTTCATTTTAATGAAGAGAAAATGAATCCTGTGCATTTAAATTGCATGCATAACTGCAAATTTTGATTTGAAAAACAACAATTCCATAATAATTTTGAAAATTCTTTAATCATACAAGAACAAATTCAAAAAACTTGCTGAAAGTAAGATTTGCAAGTGGTGCATGCTTGTCGTCATACAACAAATTGTTTTTGCATGTACCAACTATTTAACCCAGGAAAACATCGATTTCGCAAAATTTGCAGTGACAGCGCCGCCATTTCCTCCTCCCGATGCTGGTCAATGCCATATTTCGAGTAAAAGTGGTCGTGAGATTTGTTGGCCACGATACGAGGATTTAGATACAACCTGTACCGATGTAGGAAGTGGCATTGTTTCGGCACCAGCTGTCAAACATGCTGCGTTAGTTGCATTATTATTTTTGTATTGTATAAAATATTAAACTCTACTAAACATCAGTTTCATTATCCATTTTCGCTAGTCCAGTAGATTAAAATGATGAGAAAAATCACTTAAGGTTTCCATTGCTGTTTTAATAATATAATTATCCCATTTGAATTTTAGTATTCGTGCTATGGCATTCGTACCGCCTGACAATCTCCGACGGCTTGTGCGACAGTATTACCGACAAAAAGGTTTATCTATCCCACAAAATGTAACATTTAGCAAGAATTCATTTCTATTTGCATTATACGAATGCGATGAGGGATATGAATTTGTGGATGAAGTGAATTCAATGTTTTGTATCAACCGTCAGTGGGTTATAACACCACCACAATGTCGTGGAAAAGGTAATTTTATCGTTTAAACTCCCTAAAATTCAATATCAAGAGATTAAGTTCTTCACTAATTTGATTGACGACTTATCAGATGACTGTCAGATGGCTGATTACATCACAACAATAGTTTCCTTTTATATAATTTAGAATTAGATATGCTTTAATTGTTACAGAATATAAAGCAATCATGAAAATCAATTAAGATTCCTTGTCTTCCGATATTATATTCACCATTCCGCGCAATTCCATTTTGAACTTTTTCCAACTTGTTTGGTGATAATATAAAATGCTAAAAAAAATATTTTGAAGGTTTGTGTGAAGTAGACAATGGCGGATGTAGTCATTCTTGTCTATCAATTGAAGATCGTGAAGTGCAGTGTCGTTGTCCACATGGATTGGTTCTTGATAGTGACCAGAAAACTTGTATCAGTAAGATTTCTTTGAAATTATGTGATTACTTCTAATTAAGAAAAATTCTTAAATATTTTCAAAATACATCTCGAAGTTGTTACTCGGAGAAGTGCAATCTGAAGAGGACCTTCAAAATCAAATAGTCTCAACGCAATTTCCGCAGAAATTTAGTGCTGAAATTCTTTCAGAACCGATTCCAAAAAATTTGTGTCGCATTCTTAATAGTTGCTCATGTACAGCCATTAATGAGAATCAGTACTCATGCACCTGTCCAAAAGGAGAAAAATGCTTGCGTAAGAATTAAATTTCGTCAAAAAATTTGAGCATTTAAAAACGATCTCTCAAATGCTTTAAAGCATAATTTTCGTATATTTTGAAGTAATCTGAGATGTTTAACAGAGATCTTATTTAACATCTATTAGTTATTAAATTTAAGAGAAAATGACATATGTATGAATATAATTTCTAGCTAAGTAAATAGGATTGCAAATTATGCTAATTTAATCAAATTTTTTACAAAAATTTCAATTCAGTGCTTCGTGGCCCACCAAAGATTTATATTGAACCAGCAGCACCATATGAAATAACGCCAGGTGGAAACCTAAACATTACATGCTCTGCAGTTTCACATCCGTTTCCGCAGATATTCTGGCAGCGGTAATTTGTCTTAAAATTTCGAAAACAATTCAGCTGAAAATAAAGTTAATCCAATTATTTAATGAATGTACTGTCCACCAGGGAAACGCATATACATTCTTGCTGTTGACATTCAAAAATTCTAATTTTATCTGCTTCGTGTAAAGAAATGAATAGCTTGACCGCGTCCTAAGCTTATCTCATAAAAAATGTCTTCTCAGCTTGCTTGAATTTTCTTAGAAAATAAAAATTCAGCTAATTGCTCCGAGGTATTGCAATAACACTGTTTTTCTTTTTTTTTGTAGTGGTGATGAAACAGTTGATATTGTACCAGCAAAACCGGGAACCGTTCGAAGTGAGCAAATTCTGATCATCAAAGAGCTGTACAAAAACACTCAGTTCACTTGTCATGCAAATAATTCACTCGGGAAGACGGAACGTACAATCGAAATTGTTGTCACTGGTAGGATCATTTGTTAACAATTCATTTTATCAGCAATTTTGTCAATTTACAATGGTCTGCAATGATGGTACAAAATCCTGCTCTATAATAGATTTCATTTTCTGAATAGCTCCCTAAGTTGTAAAGATGACACAAACTGCGAATGAAATAAATTTCATCATATCATCTTTTGAAATTTTTATTTTACTCTGACAAGTAATTCTCGCCATTTGAACACCGTGCGATAGCGTATTCTAGAAACTGTTTTCGCCTAAAACAAAAAAAACCGTAATTTTTAAAACGTAATTTAAAAAAAAACCGTAAATTTTAAAACGTAATTTAAAAAAAAGCGTAATTAAAAAAAAAACCGTAATTTCCGCAGTACAGTTTTTCTCTTGCTTTCTTTGCATATTCTTTCTTGGTACGCTTGATCTACCATGTTTACTTGGGCGATATCTACGGTATGTTTCACACACATTACTACAGTTCAGTTGACAATTTGTTAACATAGGTCCTGGATCAGCGCCAATAGTTCGCGGTATAGACGCTGCCCATTCATCAGTTTATGTGCGATGGGATCCACCAGTAATTGTGAATCGACCCGTTACTTCGTATACAATTTATTATACAAATAATGGCAATCAACCAATCAAAAACTGGAAGAAAATAAATGTAGAAGGCAAGTTGAAGTTGTGTTAAATACATCAATATGAAATGAAAGATGTGAACATGTCAGACCATTAAACATATCAGATCTTAAATTTGCCTGCAATAGAAATTATCAAATGATAGAGATTATTGGAAAGGACAGGAATAGAGGTTATCAACTTTTAAAAGCTTTGCCTCAAAAAAGTTCAGTATAATTCTTGTTTTTATATAGAACCAAATCGTGAAGTAACGATCAAAGATCTTCGACCAAATACACAATATTTCATCCGATTGCGTGCAAATGATAATCTAGGCCCAGGACGTCTCTCGAATCCAGTTTCACTTAATACACGCAGACCAGGTAAATTGAAAGAACGTGTCGGATTAGACAACTGAAACAATTAAGAATGTAAGGAAAGTGAAACTTTCAAAGTTTGGGTGCTAAACTCTAGATTATAGATTATCATCGAGTCTTTCTCTGACTTTTTACCAATTTATATAAGCCAAGCAATTTCTGTTCAGCTTTTTCCACACCTAGCATTTTGGTCAGGTATGAATACTAAATGAAAAAGGAGGAAGAGTTTAATGATTAGCGTGATTTATCTCCTTCAGAATGCTAATGACGATAATTAATTATTGTTATGTGATAGTTTATAACTGATTTGATGATCACGATGATAAGCTTCAATAATCAGTTAAATCCAACAATTCGCTGTTTTCAGGAAAGAATGAAAATGGAAATTTAAAATTAGGTATAATATCTACATATCTGAATTTCAGCAGTACGACCACAGTTATCCATTCAAGAAGGTGACGCGATATACGTTAGTCCGCTGCAGCGATTTAGTATCAGTTGCAATGTAACACGTGGAGATCCGTCACCTAAAATTGCTTGGTATACGAGGTACATCTATTATTTTGAAGATGGTTGAAATGAAATAAAACTGATAAAGATCTCAATCTTTTACTATTCTTCAGGGAAAAATTATTAAGTTGTTCTAGAGAAAAAACGAGACAATCACTGCTTTCAAAACTTAAAAGCAAAACATTGCGTAGAATTTTAATTCTTAATTCAGCCAAGAAATCTATATGATTAGCCCAATTTATAGAGCGCGACCAATCAATAAACCGCAAAGGAAAAAATTTATAACAATGGAACATGGCGGTTTATATGAAAGCACAAATTTTTCATGTGTTGCTGAAAATGAGGCTGGTCGAACAACAAAGCGAATACAAGTTATTGTAACTGGTAACAGATTATTTTTCAGTTGACGCATAAAGTTCGAGAGAATACTTGCGTGTTAAATTCTAGTGAATGTTGTACTTGTGTTATGCTTAATTAGTTCTGATACAGGACCAACATCTCCCGAACGAATACGTTATCAAATTCATGGTAATGATGTTGATTTGCAATGGGAACCACCACGAATCACAAATGGACCGCTGAAGGATTATGATGTCAGCATTTTTATGATAATGTATAAAAGTTTTCAGGAAATGATAACTTTTGGTAATAGAATTAAAATTCGAATCTGATTTCCGAATGACAAATATTAGCTGTTTATGCTTCCTATTTAATTTGAAGTATTAAACAAATAAATGAAGATTACAGATACTATACACAGACAATCCGAACTTACCAGACGAACAATGGGAAGTTGTAAGAGCTGGAAATCCAGATACGCGTTCCTTACGGGTATCGAATTTGAAAGAAAAAAGAGATTATACATTCAAAATACGAGCACACAATGAATTGGGTCCTGGCCTTTTTAGCAATCAATTTACTCTAACGACTTGGCTTGCGCGTTTGTGATTTCTTTGTTCTATTTATCAATTTTTTTTATTTTCGAGTAATAAAAGTAAAAAAACAAAAGTGAAACAGCAAAGTATTAAATAGAAAGAAGATTTAATTTTTGAATTATAGCTCGACCACCAACTGTAACGATCACTCCTTCTGAAAATATAGTGAAATATCCAAGCAATGAGGAACTTGTTTTTGAATGTGAAGCAATTGGTGTGCCAAAACCAAAGATATTATGGCTTTGGAGTGGTAGTTTGGTTGAAGATGGAAAAGTTAGTTTTCGAATTTCCACCATTTTAAAAATATTTACTGCAAAATCTTATTATGTTACAACGATTTAATCGCACATCTCTTGTCACTGTGCATTTACTATGCATTGTCATAGTGATACATGAAAGCTGATACAATGATCAGTGGTGATGCCTTTCCTCAATTAGTAAAGCAGTGTGCATCGAATTCTGGCATCATATACGCAGTAAATTTTGCAGAATGAATTTCGCATTTATGATATTACACCGGCGGATGCTCAAGATCGATCTAGGAGCAAACTAATTGCTGAAAAGACAAATCGGGCAGGAGTGACCACATGCCAGGCTGTCAATCCTCATGGTTTGTTGTTTTGTAGTGCATTTTTTAAGAATTCCCGGAAATCTCTTTGATATTACAATCTTTGTGTGATGTTTGATTTGGGATAAATATAAATAGCTAAAACATTCTGAAAAAACAATTACTTTTCATTAATATTATTAATATATTTTCTCTTTATAGGTTCGGATGAAAAGCGTGCTGAAGTGAAAATTCTTGGACCTGGAAGTCCACCTCGCGACATCTCAACAGTTGCATTTACAAACGAATTTAAAGTTTCTTGGAATCCGCCAAAATATCCAAATGGGAAGATTACAGTAAGCACATAATCTCTCCCTTCAGTTTTCAAAAATTTCAAAAAATTTACAGCGAAATAAATTATGCCTTTGATAAAACAAAAATAAATCAAAAAATGTAGTTCTTTTTTAAAATCACGTGCTTCTGTATAAGCATGAACTTTTGGGAAATTTTATAAAAGAATTTGCAAGACGTGATGGATCGGTTAATCGAAGATCAGTAGGTTAAGCGAGTGTAGATCGATCAACACGTTAAACTGCCTTATTTTAAACAGTCAAAATTTAAACAGTCCAGTAAACTAAAAATTTCAGCATTATATTGTTTACTATACGAAAAATCCAGACGAAGCGTTGGAGGATTGGGCAAAAATAACTGTAGAAGGTGATCAACTGGAGGCAAATATACAAGCAGATGAGGATACTCCATACAATGTACGGATACAAGCTGTTACCAAGGATGGTCCTGGAATCATATCAGAAGCATATGATGTTACTACTGGCAAAAAACGTTAGCTTTTTTCATATGTAAAATTTCAAGTATCAGTTTAATCTTGTATGCAAATTGTAAGAATTTAAGATACTTATAATTTTTTTATCAAATTTTGCATTCAGGCTATGAGAAATTGGTGCGATTTAGAAAAATTCGATTTAGGAAAAAAAGATTTAGAAAAAAAGAAGAAAATTAATTAATACAAATACGGTTAAGATAAATGTAACAGGTTTTTGTAGCATATTGTTATATGTATTCATTTTTCAGCAGTTTCACTTTCTGTAAAGCTGGTCATATTAGATCCTAAAATAGAGGAAGGTGATACGATGACAGTAGTAGAGCCGTTAAAAACAATTGTATTTAAATGTGATGCCAAAGGAAGACCAATACCTCAAATTTCATATACTTGGCTTCCATTTAACGAAACTGAAAGCGGTCAGGTACGTTTGTAACTATTCCAATATACATTTGTTACTTTTACAATCAGCACAACACATACTAGTTAGATTTTTTAAGTAAATAAGTTAGTGAATAGTACATTTTTACATTTTGAATACAGTCATAATCCTCACTGTCCTAATATAAAATGAATATGACAATTAAAAAAATACAAATCTTAGTAATATTTGTATCATGTCATTTCTCTATCATTTATGAAAGCTTTGCGTTCGAATAAATAAAAACTAGAATTATGAAGAGCTGTTATAGGAACCAATACCAATCCCAGCTTATTCGGATCCACAAGAAGCGCATCGGTACCATTCGCTGGATGTTAACACTAACACAGCTACTAAGCGTGTACTAATGTGTAGTGCTCGAAATGCCGATGGAATCGTGAACGACCAGCACATTTTCAATGTCGTCAGTATGTTTTTCTATACGTATCTCGAGTGTTTCGAGAAATTTGAAAGAAATTTTAATCTTTCATATTAGAATTTAAAGTATTGACAAATATTGCTGTGCAACTGCTGAATCAATAAGATAATCAAATAGAAAATATTTTAGAACCAGGCAGCGCACCAGAAAATATTCAAGCAATTATTGATCCGGATAATCGTGTTACAATATCCTGGCAAGAACCGAAATATCCTAATGGACCTATTTTAGTTCGTTTGATTTCATGTTATAATTCATTTAATATATTTGCAAAATCGAAATGCTTGTTAGAGATCATTGTAATTTAAATTTTATTTATGGACAGAATTTTTCTCAAACTACAAATTTTCCCGTGCTACAGTACAGCTTCTAAATGGCAAAATTTAACTTACTTTTGGAGAAGATTAATTTACAAACTTATTAAAGTGAGATAATTGAATAAAATTGCTTCATTTTTTTATAATATTCAAAAAGAATTTCCTGTCATCGATTTTTGAAAAAATTATTTTGATCTTTTTTTAGAAATATAAAGTGTATTTGACATCTGATCCAAGTGAACCGATCGATAACTGGGAAATTCATGAAGTTGAATCAAGTGAAGCGCCACATCTGGTACTGGAACATGGTAAATTGCAGCCAGAAACACCGTATTATGTAAGGATCGCAGCAGTCGGCCAGGAGGGCGAAGGCTTACAGTCTGATATCGTTCCATTCGAAACAGTTAGTGGCGGTACATTATTTTTCGACCAGATTGCTTTTTCATTTTTTTATCGTTTTTATCACAGCAGAAAACGCGGCAAGAATTTTCAAGAAACATTCACTGTTTAGTTAAACTTTAGAGAATTTAGGATGCTGAAGAAAAGTCCTATATTCTTTTTGCAATAATTCGGAGTTCAATACATTGACAAATCCAATTTCAGCACCAATCGATACGCCCAAGGATGTGCTAGTAACATTGGAGCAGGATAATACCATGAATTTATCTTGGACAGGACCAACTATCCCCAATGGTCCTATTCAAGTAAGTTTGTTGGAACCGTTAAAGTATGACATTGATTAATATGTTGGAAGAACCAAAAGGACTTCACTGGAATAAAATTATTTGTATGAAAACATATTAATTAAAAATTTTCGGTTTATAGGCTTACACGGTTTACTTCACTCCATTGGATGAACATCAAACATCAGATGATGCTTACAAACAATGGGATAAAATTGTTGTTCCAAGCAGCGACAATTTTGGAACTTTACGCTTGAATAAAGATATCTACGATATTCTACCCAATCATTTGTACCGGATTCGTGTATCCGCAACTAACGACCTATCGGAGGGTCCAGCAAGCGAGCCTATAACAATCAGAACCGAAAGTGGAGGTCAAGCTGCTAGCGTGTTATTTTATACCTTTTTTGATTGCAACATTTTTATAAACTTTGTCCAAATAAGAAATTTGGATAAATATTATAGCTCAAATTCATCGTTCATACAGAAAAAAGTTTCATTTCGTATTTCTGATACATCTGCTTCAGAAATACCCCCGGTGATAAGTTTGGAGCCGCCTGATAACCCAACTACCGTAGCACCGCATGGTTCAATATCTGTACGATGCACTGCAACGGGAATACCTCCACCTAACATTATTTGGATTATCGGTACAAATGCTAGCGATGTCGTACGAGGACCAATTCTTCAGTTAACTGATCTCCGGAAGGATGAAGCTGCAACTTGCAAGGCTGAAAACAACGCTGGACAAGTCCAACAAGTGTTACAAATACTTGTAGCTGGTTATTTTTTCACATATTTTGTTTTTTCAGCATATAAAGTAATTTAAATTGTTGGAAATAAGAATGTAAGCATAATGCTTGAAAACAGAACTCCGTTGTTTTTCAAATTTCATAAACTTAATCGTTGATATTGAGCTTATCCCTATGTACTTTTCTTTAATTTAACTTTTGATCGTTTTAGGACCTGGAACCCCGCCAAACGAGATTGTCGCCTTTCCTCTAGAAAATCAAGAAGCAAACATAGAGTGGACAGCGCCGGATAGTCCGAATGGAAAAATCACTGGTTATGTTATTCATTATGGAGAAGTTTTAGATGGTTGGTAATGAATTACTTTCGCTTTTAAAGACTGCATAATGTTCAATCTTTATTTTAAGCAATGTTATCGTTATTCATTAGCATTTCATGATATAAGATTCTACGATCTTAGTTCAAGATCAAAAGTATATGGATATAACAGAGCTGTGTTTTGTCTGTTTTTAAAAATTGGATCAAAATTGTTAATGATTCAAACGAAATATTTACATTAAATGATAAACTGACGGCAAATAAAATCGTTCTTGTTATATAATCTATAAGATTTGAAACGAGAAATTTATCTAATTTCGGTTAGAAATTTCAAATTCAAAATTTATGAAGGGCAATCATTATTTTTGCTTCACAGGAGAAACTCTTCCACGTGCCTGGGAAACAGTGCAAGTATCAGCTGATGAACCACAAAAATATCGTCTTGCTGGATTAAAACCAAAAACTAATTATGCAATTCGATTGCAAGCGATCAGTGATCGTGGATCGGGTGTTTTGTCCGATCCAATCAAACTAACAACATTACCACTAGGTTTGTTCAACAAAAACTTTTGCTTAAACTCTCAAATTTTTCTGATGAGAAGAAATTTGAACAAGGATTTAAAAGCTTGCTATGAAAATTTCAATTTAGCGCCTGCTGCTGTTCAACCACCTGATGTAAAAGTCCATGAAAATAATACTGTTGCTATCCAGTTTAATGCACCGAGAGATCCCGAAGATCCAGAAAAACCCATCAAGGTTCGTGCAGTAGTAATCAGTAGTATGATATATCATTAGTTTAAAGCCGTTTTCAACTTTCTTGGCACTGTCGATCACAATAGTAAATAGCTTATTTTAAATTAAATGCACTCATTCGCTTCCATACATTGCACAATTATTATTAATTTAGAAAATCTGATTTGATAATGAAATCCAAACACGATAATGTCAGCACATTTAGGAATTCGTTGTTTACTACACAACTGATGATCCATCAAGTGACGATGCTCAATGGAAAGAAATGATCTGGACGGAACCAGATGATGACTTTTCAGTTAGCATTCCCATCGGAGGCGAACATTTCAGGCCCGACACGAAATATTCAATCAAAGTTAGAGCGTTTCTGACTTGTTTAATTGAAACTCGCAAGTATTACAATTCTTTGTTAAATGAACAAAGTATTAAAAAAAAAAAAATCTTATTAAAAAAGAAACTTTAATAAAAGATATTCATGTTTGATTCATTGTAGGTAACAGCTCGAGGTGAAATCGATAGCCCACCGTCAGAGCCAGTCGTTTTTGAGACAGGAGATGGAAGTTTGTGTTTCAGTTATTAGTAGTAGTTAAATGAGGTTAATGGAAATATAAAATAGAAAGTTTCAAACAGACAAAGTTTCAAACAATTTCAAACAAGTCAAGTTTGAAGGAAAATAAATCGGAAGCTGTGGAATTTTTCAACTTCAAGTTTCCTGATTCTTCGAATTCTATTTGTTTCTTAAATTTCCTTGTTACTTTTCGGACTCGGAATTAAGCAATCCCGATTACATCATACGTTCATTCCATTCTTTGCATAATTGAACTTGAATCATTTCATTAATAATGCGAAACACGTTGCAGTCATACCCGCGGAAAAACCACAAATAAACGTTGATGTACCAGATAATGTAGTACGAGTACCAGCTGGTAGCGATTATACTGTTGGCTGTTCGTCAAGCGGATTTCCCGCCCCGACAATTTTCTGGGTTGATAAAGATGATAAGGCAAATGACACATTTTTTTTTTTCATTATTTTTTTCAATTCCTTTTTATTTCTTTAAAATTCAATTCCAAAACAGCGAAAATCACATTGCGGAAAGGCATTTCACTAAAATTTGAAAAGCTTAGAAGGTCTCATATATTGCTATAAAAAGGAATATAAATTTTCTGTCGCTCTTAACATCTTAAAAAGAATTAGGTAACTTTAAGAAAAATTAAGAACGAACTTAGTTCACAGAAAATTGCTCTTTGTATTCGATGTTTTTATTACATTTTTTGGAATTCATCTCAAAACAAAATTAAAAACTCTGCGGTGTTTACCTGAATCTTATACAAAGTTTTTCATTAACAAAATACAAGTTAATGATATAGTTTGTTAAAAATTTTCAACATTTTATTTTACTGCCAGTTTTCCTGATCTGTTTTTTAAAAGCATTTTTTCAGCTTCTCAGTGATGGACCGATGTTAAGATTACAAGATGTGAAAGAGACGATAAAAGCAAAATGTGTTGCAGAGAATGTGGGTGGACGAGCTGAAACTCCCTTTGAAATCTTCGTTACTGGTTTGTTTTAATGATTTCTTACTGCTTTGATTTTAGTAGTTACGGAATGAATTATTTAACATCATCTTAACTGAGATAGTTATTGAGATCACAGGCAGATGTATTCTGTATTATCCTTAAAAATGGCATCAAAACAACCAAAACAGCATTTTCTTCACATTAAAGAATTTGAAAATTTTATTCCATCTTGCTATTAAACAGAGCGATCATAATTCCAAGATTTAGGTCCTGGGAATGCACCAAGTAACATTCGCTTGAGTTCGGTAAGACCGCGTACAATTCATATTGATTGGGATCCACCAACAATACCCAATGGAAATATCACTCGTTATATCATTTATTACACTCCACTGGATGATCAGGTACGGCTCTTTTTACGAAACTTTTGATAAACAGTTGAAAATAAAATTAACTTTTGTGGTTAAGCAACACAATGTAATTATTTGTTGCCATCCCAATATTAATTTCTTGAAAAGAATACTCATTTTTGCTTGTTTTTAGAATATAATTTATCAAATGGGACAAATTCCGAAAAAACCAATAACTGAGTGGATGACATCTCATAAAGATAGTGAACCTTTGACTGGAGTGCTGCAGAGGGCCGACTTAACAGATTTTGTTGAACCAGATACTGCTTTTGCGGTGGTACTACAAGCTGTTAATCAGGATGGACCCGGACCCTATTCGGAACAACATACGATCCGAACGATGTCACGTGGTTTGATTTCACGTTCTGATAACTTCTGGAAAAACGGAAAAAGAAATACTCAACTGCTTCTAATACTATCTATGTTGTAAACTTATCAAGTACATCTCATCTCCTAGTGAATGGTCCAACTGCTCGATGTAAAATGTCATTAATTAAGCCTTAAATTAGCATCTAAATATTTAAATTTACAAAAAAACTTCAAATATAGAGTTAAGAAGGCATGCACTTGTTCCAAAACAAATTATTACTTACATTTGTTTTTAATTTAGCTCGAGAAGGTCCACCGCTTGACTTAAAAGTTGAACCAGAAGGTCAGCGATCGGCGAATGTTGAATGGCATAGACCAACTACTAGCGAGCAACCACCAATTGGCTATGAACTGTATTACATTAAAGCAGACGCTAAAATCTGGGAAGATGATTTAGCTAGCATCGATGATTGGTATGCTTTTCAACTGAGAAAAGATAAATTAGATACAAGTTGGGCTATTATTTTCTGGACTATTGCTTTCTCTAACAGACTGTTTTGTGCTGAAAATATTCGAAATCAAACTGATGACATGAATTAAGATCTGACCTTTCAATGACGATTGAATTATGCAATATATAAGTTGATAAGATGAATGCAGCTGCAAATAGAAGTAATTACACTCCTTTTAGAAACAATGATTATTTTTCCGGTACTTTCCAATTAATAACTTGGGCATGATTTTGCATTTTATCGCCAAGAAATATACTTCAGGACTAATAAAAGTGAATTATTGTAGCAATGCAATGGTTCAGAACTAATAAGAGTTGTATAACGATAAGGTGATTTATAAATGGTATATAAGTTTTAAGTAGTAAGGGATAGCTTATTTCCTGTCGGTGTGTTATAACTTCTCTTCCCTAAATAAATCATCTTGATGCTTTTTGGTCGACCAATTTTGAAAGATATGATAAACCGGCTTCACTTTTACATAAATTTCATGTGCTTTTTGTTTCTAGGAGTATGATACCAATAACGGAAAAAGATGGTGATAAATTGTATTATAAGATTGATGGATTACTTGAACCGGACACAGAGTATGTATTCCGGATGCGCGCTGTTTATCCAGATGGTCCCGGAGTATTTTCTGATGCTTGTATTACCAAAACACTACCAGATGGTTTATTTTACATGTTTTCATTTCCAACAGTTACAATCACCTATCTAACATGCCAATAACAACAATAAATGATCCTTTACGAGCAAAACAGTCAAAAATTGTTTAGCAAATTCAAGAGGGAAATATGGAAAAACTAGAAGTTAAAATCAAGTAATCAGTGTGAAAACAATATTCAACAAATACTTTTGCTTTATACGATATGAGTTTCTGAATCAATCAAGCAAGCATGTTTCAATTTCAGGTAATGCTCCATATATTCGCATTTCGAACGGCGATCACGGAGTGGAAGGTAAAACTGAAATAACAATCCTTCCCGGATCAGCACTTGACCTTTCATGTAATGCAACAGGACAGCCTCGTCCATCAGTTAAATGGATCCGCTCCGGATACTATCCTATTGATCCTGCTTGGGTTTCGTGTTTTGAAAATTTTGAAAAATTTTCAGAGCTTGTTTAAATGGGTCAAATTGATGAGATCGTCCACAGTATTTAATTTTTCCATTATATCTCATAGTAATACAATAATTAGAAATCGGGCGAATTCTCGAAGATGATTCTGATGGCGAGCTTAAAGACAGTCATTCTAATTCAGCACATAATCAGTGCACGAAACTTTTACGCGTAGTCGAATATGCAGAGAAATGTCTTCATTATTTACTTAATGCTTTTAGATTTTTGCTCCATCATTTTTCCTCAAGAATCCAAAAATACGAATATATTTTTCATAAGCGAAATCGTAGCATCCATTCAAAATATTATAAAGCTTTTCCTGCTTACTTTAATGATTGTTCCCGTACTTTATTTAGGTGTGTGTGTGCATATACGTATGTGTATATATGTATGTATGTATATGCGTGTGTGTGTGCTTGTGCATGCATTTACATGAGTGTGTATGATGAATTTGATTGTCTCTTAAGCGAATTATTTATATTAAATATCTTTTTGGAGAAAGATGCTTATTATTTAGGTAAAAGCGGACGAGAAGTATGCTATATGGTTTCTGAAAGTATCTAACATTACCGAAGATACGTCATTCAATTGCGTTGCACAAAGTCCTCTCGGTTTTGCCAATTGGACTATCAGTGTTCGTCTTGTTCCAGGTAGAAAATGCCATCGTTTAATCTTTCGAAGCCTTTAGGCATGACTGTTGAATACATCAAAAAAAAAAAAAAATTATGGAAGAAAAGCTTAATAATGAATTTGAAGCATTCAATTAGGCTAAATCTTAAATTTCTTTATTCTCTATTTACTATTTATATATTATCAGAAAAACTAGAAAAATGTTGTGCTAACTTTGCAATGGTCTTTTAATCTTATTATCCAAGAAAGGGTTTTGAGATTCCAGTCGTATTTCAAAGAATCGATATAATTGACAAAGACAATGTGCGTTTTTCTATCCGAATGAATTTCAATACTTGAATATTAATATCAGGATTTTTATAGACCTTCAACCAACGTGGAAAAATAACTTCATAATTACGAAGAATGAAGACGGTGAAGTGGCACTATACTTTACGGATGACATGCCGGATTATCTTAAGGGACCTGTAAGCATCTTTTTTAATGAAATTTTCATTTATAGCAACATTTTTCATGAGTTTCTTTGTTCCGCATATTTTTGAATACAATATAAAAGTAATTTATGATGTTTTAGCAGAACCCTTGGAATATCTACTGGACTGATAATCCGTCAAAACCTTTTGAAACCTGGAATTTAATTTCATCAGACGGTCGTAGTTTGGATCGTGTAGCTATCCCAGAAATGGAACCAGGAGCGAAATATCATTTGGTGATCGAACAGCCTTCTGCTGGAATCAAAACACCGGTCTTCGATATCGTGACTCCAAGTAATTTTTTGTCTTATATTAATTTTTTAGTGACAGATTAAAAAAGTGTTTGTATATATATATATATATATATACATACAGTAATCCAGAAGAAAATTAGAATAGTTTTCTCTAAAAGTTCCAAACTGTAATTTTTACTAAAGGAAGTGATTCCTATGTAATTCAAAAATTGAATTTTATAGTCCCCAAAAAGCTTCGTGAAGTATGATTGCAAAAATGCAAATTTTGATAATCCTATTTTTTCGCAAATTTCAGAACCAGCTAGCGAAATACGTGTTGGGACTGACATCAATGGAGAAACAGTCCTAGATTTCAAACCAGCAATTTCTATGGGGCCTATCAAGGTACTTCATTATGCTATCAGAAAAAGAGGCTGAGAATAGGAGAATTTCAGATTTTGTATATTAGCCGAAAAATTGCGGACGTTCATCATATATGTGTAACGTACAAAGGCTTTTTTCATGCTCATGGTATGCTTCTCTGATGAATTTCCGGAACTTTTTTATGTTTTATTTTGTCAAAGGTTCTAAGCGAATACGATTCCAAGATAGAAAAAAATCTTCAATAAACTGAATTTTCAGAAATACATCATCAAATATTGGCCGGATGGCAATCCATCAGCAGCAATGTACATGGAAACACCAGTCAATGTTACCGACAAGATTGTATTAGATGGTTTGCAACCTGACACTGACTATAATTTTATGGTAATCCTTTCATCGTTTTTAATTACCGTTATTAGCATTTTCAAATACTATTTTTCCAAAGCAAAGCTAATGTCTATTTGTGAAAATACCAAGTTTTTAAGATAGATTCCAAGTTAATTTCAATATTTATTTAAGGTTACTGCAAAATTTGACGATGGCGATAATCTTGCAAGTGAACCAACTAAAATACGTACACCTTCCGGAGGTGTGTCACCTTTTTTCCTTATGTAATGTTTCTCATGTAAAAAACTTTCAGGCAATAAGTCTTATGGATATCAAAAATTGAAGTCAGTGTTTCTATTGATCCTTAAGTCTCTATATAAGATTATAAGTTTCAAATTTTGAACATTTAAGATATCCAGTGTCACTGTGCACATGCTTGCATGTTTGAAGAAGATGAGGAAGGAGCGATAACTGCATCATGTTATTGTCATAATGGTTTCAAACTTGCTGATGATAAGAAATCCTGCGAACCTATAGAAGAAGATGAGGAGGAGAGTGTAGTTCAGGTAACTCTTTTAAAAACTTGCCAAATTTAAACTTACGCAAAAAAGTGTCCATATATCAAACGAAGGATTTTGGGAACAAACAACTAAACATTTAATGATTTCACTAAGATTAATTTAATTTTAACAATTTAAACTTATCAGATGTATCGCTTAGAAGCATTGTATTTTGACACCGCTAAATTTGCGAAAATCACAGAACGGCAGCATTTTATTCCCATGATTCTATGTTTTTCGCTTGACGTCATTTAAAATTTTTTGTAAGTTCCTAAAACATTGATTTCAAATTTGGAAGAATAAATATTTCAGGTTACTCAACCAACACTGATTCCTGAACTCGAGCATCCAAGAGAACTGTCTACTAGACCAATTCCAATACTGAAACCTGAGGAAGAATTCAAAATTCAGCCTTCACCTACCGATGAGTTCGGGCGCGTCGTTTGGCAAGATGGTCAGTTGACATCTACCGAAAAAAGTAAAGAGTTGATTGATATCGGTACTTCGCCGCTACCAACTGATTCTCTTTTGTCACCAGTTGTTGGTTTTGATGGTAAACCTTTGCCTACCAATGAATACGGACAGGCGGTTGATAATCTCGGGAATCCAATTATCTGGGACGATGAAGGCCGGCCAATAGGTCCAGATGGTATGCCTTTACATCGCAACTATAAAGGTGAATACATATATCCGATTATTGGAAAAGACGGACAGCCATTGCCTACCGATATTAATATGAAGCCAATTTATCCCATTGTCGGACCCGATAATCAACCGTTCCGAAAGAACCAGGAAGGTATGTATATCGATCAGTACGGCCAAACAATACCAACAGATACCTCCGGACGCCCAATTAATATTGATGGGTCGCCTTATCCAACAGACGAATACGGTCGATATATTGTGGATCCGGAAACTATTATTCAACAAGCTTTCACGCCTTCACCTACCGATGAGTTCGGGCGCGTCGTTTGGCAAGATGGTCAGTTGACATCTACCGAAAAAAGTAAAGAGTTGATTGATATCGGTACTTCGCCGCTACCAACTGATTCTCTTTTGTCACCAGTTGTTGGTTTTGATGGTAAACCTTTGCCTACCAATGAATACGGACAGGCGGTTGATAATCTCGGGAATCCAATTATCTGGGACGATGAAGGCCGGCCAATAGGTCCAGATGGTATGCCTTTACATCGCAACTATAAAGGTGAATACATATATCCGATTATTGGAAAAGACGGACAGCCATTGCCTACCGATATTAATATGAAGCCAATTTATCCCATTGTCGGACCCGATAATCAACCGTTCCGAAAGAACCAGGAAGGTATGTATATCGATCAGTACGGCCAAACAATCCCAACAGATACTTCCGGACGCCCAATTAGTATTGATGGGTCACCTTATCCAACTGACGAACACGGTCGATATATTGTGGATTCGGGAACTATTATTCAACAAGCTGTGCCAACAGATGAACTTGGACGTATTATTTATCCAGTTTTTTATCCAGATGGAAGATTACTAGCAACAGTGGAAGATGGTCGATTCGTTAACGAAGATGGAGAACTCATTCCAACAAATGATGCCGGATTGCCAGTTGATGAGAAAGATGAGGTCTTGCCAAGGAATTCTGAAGGGAATTTTGTTTATGTAAGCAAATATATTTTGCCGACTGATTCTGATGGACAACCTGTAAAAGTACAGTACAACGGAAGGCTTCTTGAAAGCGACAAAATGGGGCGTATCATTGGTCCTGATGGGCAGTTACTGCGGATAAATAATTATGGACAACCAGTCGATGAATTTAACAATGTACTTCCAACTACTTCTGATGGAATATTTGTATTGCCAGTGACTGATGGAAGAAGTACGCTAGTTCCAGAAGCGGAACAGAGAGAGGGGATGAAAAAATCTCTCAATATCATCGGACCTGACGGACATTTGCTACCGACTATGGAAGATGGTACTGTTTTAGATCCTTTCGGAAAGATCATACCAACCAATAATATTGGAGAACCTGTAAATTATCGTAATGAGCCGCTGCCAACTAATATTAACGGACAGGCTATTTATCCGAAGGATGGCTTGGACTGCCCGATACCTCCAACAGACCAACATGGAAGACCAGTTTATTCTGTGGTCGGACCAGATGGCAGGTTACTTCCTCGAAAACAAGACGGTACTGTAGTTGATCCAGATGGTAACCCACTTCCAACCAATGCAGCCGGAATACCTATTGACAGAAAAGGACAACCTCTACCTAGCGATAGAAATGGTTCTATCATTTATCCGGCCAGGGGAATTGATGCTGAACCTCTTCCAACGGATTCTAATGGAAAACCGGTATATCCAGTTATTGGAAGTGACGGAAACTTGTTACCGACAGATGAAAATGGCAGAGTTATTGATGAAAATGGAAGACCACTACCAACAAATGCTGCTGGCATTCCGATCAATGAGAAAGGAGAACCGTTGCCATTCGATGAGAATGGCTACATCAGATATCCTGCTACAACACAAAAACAGGACAGACCTGTATACACCATTATCGGTACAGACGGAGAACCATTATTACGAAATGAAGATGGATTGGTTATTGGTCCGGATAATAGGCCAATACCTACTGATGCTTCTGGATATCCAGTGGATTATCGTGGAAGGCCATTGCCTCAAGATCGAAATGGAAATATCATTTACCCTGCCAACGGATTAGATGTTGAACCAATGCCAACTGACCGGAATGGGAGACCAGTGTATATGGTGATTGGGCCAAATGGACAACTGCTTCCGACAGATAGTGATGGCGCTGTAACTGATATGGATGGAAGTCCCATTCCGACCAATGCTGCAGGAGTTCCACTTGACCATTATGGGAAACCGCTATCCATTGATCGGAATGGTTATGCTTTTTATCCGAAGAAAAGTGACGAATCTGATAGAATCGGTGTGCCAGTATATACTATTTTGGGACCTAATGGAGCTCCGCTGCAGCAGAATGTTGATGGCGTAATTGTAGATCCGTATGGTAGACCCATTCCAACAGATTCCAATGGATATCCTTTAGATAATGAAGGAAGAACTTTACCGCGAGACCACATGGGTAATTTCATATATCCAATAGAAAGCTTAGGCATGGAATCTGCGCCAACTGATGCAAATGGACGACCAGCATACTCGATCATCGGTCCGAATGGTGAACTGCTATCAAGAGATCATACTGGAGAGATATTTGATCCATATGGCAGACCGATTCCTACAAATGCTGCTGGTATTCCAGTGAACAATCAAGGAGAACCTCTACCAAGAGATAAACAAGGCAATTTTATATATCCAGCAGCTGGTCTAGATGTCAAGGTAATAGCTACAGATAAATCTGGAAAAATTGTATATTCTGTTATCGATTCTCGCGGTGAACCTTTGCCTACAAACGAAGATGGAGCACTCGTTGGTTTTGATGGATCTCTACTACCAACCAATAGATACGGCTTACCTGTTGATGAACATGAAGAACCTCTACCGAAAGACGACAAAGGAAATTTCATTTTCGGTACTCCAATGAAGCCTAGTGATCAAATGGGCTTGCCGATATATACGGTCATTGGACCTAATGGTGAATCGCTACCAATCGATGAATCGGGAAGAGTGATTGGGCCTGATGGATATCCAATTTCTGTAGATAGCGAAGGCAGACCAATCAATAATCGCGGTGAAATCTTGCCTACTGATCGTTCTGGAAATTTTATATATCCAATTAAAGGTCTTGATGCAGAATTGCTCCCCACAGACATTAATGGACTACCTATTTACCCAGTGATAGACTCTGACGGAGAAATGTTGCCCACAAATGACAGAGGATTACCAGTCGATGATCAAGGACAACCTCTGCCAACCAATGCAGCAGGAGTCCCAATTGATGCCTATGGAAAACCATTGCCTACTGATCTGAACGGTAATTTAATATATATGAAAGAAATCCAGAAGCCTTTGTCAACTGAGCCGGCATTGTATCCTGTAATTGGATCTGATGAAGAGCTGCTACCGACTGCTGCTGACGATCAATTAAGTCCAACAAAGGAAAGTGGAATTCCAGTAGATGATACTGGTCAACCACTGTCAGAAGATTTCAGCGGCAAAGAGATACAAGCTGGGACAGATCGGCCAGTATATCCAATAGTT
The DNA here is from genome assembly GCA_029876185.1 of Mansonella ozzardi. NCBI lineage: Eukaryota > Metazoa > Nematoda > Chromadorea > Rhabditida > Onchocercidae > Mansonella > Mansonella ozzardi. Next base: position 54,045 of record JARVGP010000030.1, on the reverse strand, counting down.
GGGCCAGACCAAGAACTACTGCCAACCAGTGAAGATGGAACCGTCATTGACAAAAGCGGCTTAGTTATACCAACTAGTGCTGGTGGTATAACTGAAGAGAAAGGCGTACCAGTATCCACAGATGAATCAGCCATTGAAACGCATCCTACGGATAGATTGGGAAGACCGATATACAGGGTGATTGGACCCGATGGCAATTATCTATCCCTAGACGCCGATGGTGGTGTTTTGGATCCTGACGGTGAACTGATTCCGACCGACGAAAGTGGGAATCTTGTTGACATAAAGGGTAGGCCTTTGCCGAAAGATCGCGATGGGAATATAATATACATAGCAAAAGGACTAGATCTTAAACCACTGCCTACAGACCAAAATGGAAAACCGATTTTCTCAGTTATTGGACCAGATATGGTACTACTGCCGACAAATGAGGATGGTCGTCCTATCGATGTGAATGGTAAACCGATACCGACAAATGCTGCTGGTGTACCCGTAGGTAAGGACGGTAAACCACTACCAATTGATGTTGAACGAAACCTGCATTATCTTGCAACTGATGTGATAACAGCATATGGCCGGCCAGTTATAGGGCCGGACGGAAAACCTTTGCCGACCGACAGTAACGGTTCAATATTCGGACCTGATGGAGAACTACTATCAACAGACCAAAGTGGATGGCCTTTAGATAAGGAGGGAAGGCCCTTGCCAACAGATATTTATAATAATATTATATACCCGATTGAATTACCCGACGGTTTAACTCTGCCAACTGATTTACATGGCAGACCAATCTATCCGGTAATTGGACCGGACGGAAAATTGCTGCCAACTACGGAGGATGGTTTGGTCATCGGATTAGACGGTAATCCACTACCAACGAACGCAGCCGGGAAACCCGTTGGACCTGATGCATCATTATTGCCTACTGATGAGGTGGGCCGATTCATACATCTGCCACCTGAAGAACCCTTGTCAACGTTTGCAACAAACGCATATGGCCATATTGTCTATCCAATTGTGGATACGGATGGTAGGCCTTTAGATAAGGACGACAGTGGCGCGTACATATCCAAAAATGGTATCCCAGTAGCACTCAATGAAGATCATCTTCCCATTGATTCTGATGGTAAAGTTCTACCAACTGATTCAAGAGGAAATTACATTTTTCCGGATCTAGATATCACGGGAAGAATATTGTCTACAGATAAGACTGGTCAAGTATTATATTCAGTAGTCGGTCCAGATGGACAGCTTCTTGCTACAGATTCAAGTGGTGCTGTTGTTGGGCCAAATGGTGAACCACTGCCAACAAATAAGCTCGGCAAACCGATAGGACCAGATGGTAAACTTCTTCCAACAGATGACAATGGACGTTTTATTTATAGTGAAATTGCTGGGACTTATTCCACGAAAAAAATTATAAGTGTTGTTGATAGCGAGGGTAGACCATTGCCCACTAATGAATTTGGTCAATACTTACTAGCACCAAACTATCCTCTCCAACAGGACGATTTTGGTAGATTAATCGGACCAGATGGTGAACCGCTTCCCATTGACGATTTTGGTAATTATGTTTATCCAGAGAAAGTCAAATATCCAACTGAAATGGATGGTTTTGGACATCCATTACCAACTTACGAAGACGATTTCCATATGGGAAAGGATGGTTCGATGATTACAACAGAACCGATAGGCTTGACGACGACGGATGGACGAGGTGTGGTATTACCTACCGACGAACGTGATATTTTCACTACTTTTCCGATACAAGCGAAGCCATATCAAATTTTCGATGAAGAAAATCAAATAATGCCAACTGATGAAGCTGGTAATTACCTGGATCGTGAGGGACATCTGATTGCTGAAAATGAAGACGGGAAACCTATATCTGCAGATGGAGTAGTGTTACCTACCATTGACACAGGTCGTTACATCTTTGATACTACGCTACAAAAATCTATGATACCACCGAGAAAAGGTCCCGATCAATATCCACTACCAACTGATCAATTTGGAAAGCCGATACTGTTTGAGACCGATGGTAAATTGTTACCAACTGACGAGAGCGGTCAACCAATTGTCGAAGAAGAGGCTAGGCTAGATGAAAAGGTCCGATTGCCAGAGATCCTGCCAACAGATGAATATGGTAAATATATTTATCCGGTATTAAAGCCAGATGGAAAGCCGTATCCAACAGACCGGGAACATCGCCCGATTTATCCAGTTATTGGATATGATGGCGAATTTCTGCCAACAAATGACGAGGGATTAGCACTTGATTTTGAGGGACATCCGATCCCGACTAATGATGTTGGACGACCGCTGGATGGAGATGGTGTAATATTGCCAATGGATTCTAAAGGAAATATTGTTTATGATGATGGAAGAAAGAATTGTGATACTCATATGGGCGTTATGGATATTACAGTGGTAATTAACGTGGAGATTCTGAATCATGAGAGTTTCGAGCATGTTAAAAAAGTAATTCAGAATCTAGTGGATGAATATTTCGATCTTGCATCTGATATGACACAATTTGCTCTGGTCAAGTATAGTGGAACTGCTGAGGTACCAATCACTTTGGGTGGTTATAATGAGAAAATAGAGCTATTGGAAGAGATAAGTCGAATTGAAATTGATCACATCAAGGAGCATCCCAGAATGAATGTCGGAGTGAATGCTGCTAAACAACAGTTCATATCGTTTGGTCGCGAGGACGCTGGCAAGCTAATGATAGTGATAACTGATGGGCAAGACATGTAAGTTTTTTCTTCAGATTACAGGTTTGTTCTATATTTTTTGTAAAATATTTCTGAAGGATTTTTCCTAATAATAGATCCTGAAAAATGTTGAATTTGTCTGTAGATAGAAAATAAATAATAAGTTTATAAGCAATGAGAGCAAGTATATATTTTTTCAATATTTTAGATATCCGGAGGATCGCTTCAAAGATAGCATTATTCCGATACTTGTTATTGGCAGAAGAGAATTTGAAGAAGAAATTAAGGACTGGAATAAATCTTATATTATAGTAGATTCTTGGGAACAATTGCAAGCTGATTCTATTGCTAAAACGATTGAAAAGGAATGCTTTTTAGGAAGAATTTCCATCCCAACAAAAAGAGCATCGCCAAGACCAAGACTGATTGCCAGGTCACCACTACCAGGCAATAAATTCAGTCACATTGTATCAACTAGCGAACAAATTGTACTTTCTACCAATAAATACGATCACGTCATTTATCCTATAAAAGATGCTACTAATAAACTTCTTGCTGTAAGTGAAAATGGTTTAGTGATGGATAAGTTCGGGCGGTTAATTGAATTCGACAATTACGGTAACCCAACAGATGCAGACAGCAGACCATTGCCAACAGATGAATCTGGAGCTTACATTTATTCTGCCCCCTACAGCACTGGTAAACCTTTGCTTGCTGATAGTAAAAAAGGACAGCATGTAGTCAGTACTGATGAGAAATCATTGCCCATTAATCGGAATCGTATGGACGTAGATGTTGATAGACAACCGATTGCCGCGAATTTGGCTGGCAGATACAGTGACTTTCAAGGATCGCCCAATTTATTTACCAACGATGACAATATCATCATGGCAAAGAGAACGAGTAGAATAACACGTTCAACTGATTATCCAGTTATCGATCCGGATAATATTCTATTACCAAGCGATAGCATTTACATAAATAATGGTGAACAGGTGGTTAATATTCATGGACCTGATGAGGAACTGACACAAATCAGTGATGCAGGAAGATTCATTTACACAAAACACATTCAGAGTGAGAAGGTTTCACGTAATGATTCAAATGCAAGATTAATTCACCCAGTAGTAAAAGCAGACAGTAAGGTGCTGCCAATTACCAAAAATGCCTTATCTCTAACACTAGATGCTTCTGCAGTTGATACCAGTTTTCACAGAAATCCGCTTTACATTCTAGATAATGGAGTACTGCCATCAGATAAATACAACCGAATCAATTTCTTGAGTCCAACTGGTGAATCACGCGCTACAGATACATCTGGAGATATTATTAATAGTCAAAATAGATCATTACCAATCGAAATAAATCAAGACGCCAAGCGAGTTGATGCTAAAGAAGAATCAGACCATATAATGAAAGGGCAAAAAGCAATTGTCGTTGATTTGTTGGGAAGACCTCTACCTACAAACAAATATGGCGATTCGATATATGCAAATGGTACTGTAGTACCTATAGATACTTCGAGACAGCAAATTGGTCGAAATGATTCCTTACTACCGGTTCATCATCATGAACACGTCCCAAACAGAACTATTTTACGGGAAACCGAACTTTTGGCAAAAGCTTTAAGATGTGATAGAGTTGAAGAACCAGTGAATATCATTTTTGTGGTGGAATCTTCAAATGCTACAGGAACGGATCTCAATAAAATTAAACTTTTACTATTAAATTTTATCAAAAAGACTATCAATTTGGGCATAGCCAAAGTCGATGTAATTTCTTACGGAAAAACAATAGATGTTAATCTGAATATTGAAAATTATCAAAGCTATGACGATTTAAAGGAATCCATTCTCACTTTACCATTTATCGGTGGTGCGGCATCTGGTGATCAATATGCATTTAAAACGGCGCTTCAGCTCTTCCGCGAAAAATATAACAATAGCAATGGAAAGTTGATCGTGCATATTTTTAAGACTCCACTCAGGTTATTTTATTTGGATTGTTGAAATCTGAACTTTGTACCTTTATCATTTAATTGATAAGTATACCATTTGCTCTTCATTTTAGTAATTCCTTGAAGCTTAAAAGTTTTGAGTTTTAGCGCAGATGCTCAATTAATTACTAATCATTTGAAAATGGACGAGACTATTTCAATCTTATCAATTGGACGAAATCAGTGGCATCGATTGGAGGATGATAAAGAAATCAGAAAATTACGGAGCGGGATGTGCTTAATGTTGGTTAAAAGTCATCTGGCACAAACTAGAAAAACTAGTGGTTAGCACATTTGATCATTAATATTACCAGCGTTGAAAGTTTTCATCAATGCTAAGAGTCAGTAATACATCCTAACAATGTGTTAGTTTTAAACATTAAATGTTGTTCAGACCATGCCTTCTTTGATATAATTATTAGAGTATTTGCTTCGTCTCTACAATGCGCAACTTTTTGGACATTTTTATGAAATGATATTTCATTTTACAAATCAATTCTAGCCAGCCAGTAAGAAATGGCTCTTAATTTAAATATTTATATTAACAAAAACAATTGTTGTTGTTTGAGAAAATGATAAGTTGAAAATACCCAATCCTTTTACTTTATTCTTAGTCATTTATTATATAATATATCATTTTCATTCTCAGGTGAATTAAAGATAGGATGAAATCTGTTTCGTCAAGAGACAAAAACATCCTTCCATGAATTCGTTAATTGACTCAATAGAAGGCTAATTGTCACTAATAATTCCAGTACCCTATAAATTTATTTGGAAAACGTATTTTTTATGAAGTTGATCAATCGATCCATATGACAGATTCTTGTCAAAGATGATCGAGGCTGCTATGTGTTGTTGCAGTTGGAATCAACGGTATTACATTACCAACAAATGCGAACAATCAAACATTAAACCCAGTTAAGAGGTCTGATGAATAGCCTTCGCTAACGAAAAGCTTCGGAGAATTGCCAACAATTTTGGGAAACTGATAGCAACAAATGAAAGTGGAAAACTGGTTGAATCAGTGGATCAATGCTTCCGATTATATTAATGGATATTTCCTGTTGGCTGAAAGGAAATAGAGAGAATATTATCGTGAATATTATTAGCAATGATCAAGATTAATCCGACTACTGATCCAGATAGAAATTCTTCCTCAAATGATAGTTCTGGCACTGCTACAGTAACCCCAGAGTATGGGACAGTTTTGGAACTAAGATCAAATGGCATACTTCTATCAACTGATAACAGTGGTAAAAATATGTGTGGAGCAATTAATCCGGATGGTATGCTAATCAATAATAATGAAAGATAAATTTATTCAGATCTTGGATTAAATGGAAAATCAATAACAATTGATGAAAGTAGCGTTTGAATCATTGAAAAAGTGATCTCGAAAGATAAATACCGAGGGATAATTACTCCCGACAGACTACCAATAACGATGAACCCAACATCAAATTCTTGTTAGGTCACGATAAAACTTTACCAGCTAATAAACATATAGAGATAACTGGTCATCGATAACGATGACGATGACGATCAACTAAATCGATGGAAATTTGTTATTGACTGACTAAATCTGAAATATTATTAGACTCATTGGGAATCCCTATAGTTACCGATGATACCGGAAAACCTTCGTCCGTATAACAAAGTTTTACTGACAGACAAGTATGCCAGTTATCTCTATCCCCTAAAAGGGACGCAAGAAGGACAGGTATTTGAGAAACAGTGATTTTGTCGAATAACCAGGGATTCTACATTTATCTGTGACATCAACCAGACAGAATGCTTCTATTATCTTACGGCGGTAGATGGTGTCATAGGTCGTAGAAATGCCCGTCGATACTGAAATCTTGCTCCAGATTATCGATAGATGGAATCGAAATTTTCGTGCTTGGTAAAGAAAAAAAGCTATTTCATTCTATTATTAATCTAGATTGAATATCATTATCAACTGATTAGTCTTTGCGCCATTTAGATTCACGTATAATTTTTGCGTTTATTGATACTATCGTTCAGACGACCAAACGGTACCGACAATTTTTTTTTTATTCTGCCACTGGATCGAATAAGAAGCTGCTTCCAACCGATGATTTCACAAATCATAACGATATGTTTAGCAAGCCAATCCAACAAATAATGAACGTTTGCCAATGAATACAGATAGAATCGCCCATGCTAGTGAATTCGGAAGACCAGATTTCGAAGAAATGCAGTTTCACGGCTTGAGATTTTAATGGACATGCAAGTCTCATCAATGATTCTGGAAGTCTGATTAATTTAACCGGACGTTTGTTAACTGATGTTATAATCGATGTATTGGGAACAAAGATGAATTTACAGAATAAATATTCTACAATCTAATCAGTGGTCAGGAAACGTCGAACTTCTATTAGCGAAAAATTCTAGCACTCGATCGACCTAATTAAATGTAGATGGAGAACGATTCTCAGGACATAGTAAAAATGGTTCATATCCTCAAACATTTCCAACAAATAATCTTTAACTATGTTGTTCAAATAATAAAAGTAGAATTCAGTTGATGTACACAATGGTATTACAGATTCGGATGACAGATCAGTTCCAACTGATCGATTTGGAAGACCATTGGATACCGATGCAACACCTATGACAAGTGATGAACGAGAAGTTATGGAAATTTTATCATCCAACGAAAAAGGTTTATGTCATATTCAATTGTTGGATTTAGCATAAAACACTACGGTTGTTGGACTAGCATAAAGTACTACGGATAGATCATTATAATTCCTATTTAGGTTATTATGCGCAACAGACAAAAACGGCCGGTGAGGATGGTCTAAATGATAAAATAGTATCAGCGGACAATAGAAACCAGCGGACAATGAATGTGTTTCACTGGACAACTGCTTCAAAAAATATACATCGATCAACTGGTAAACCTAAAATGCTTATTACACGCATAATAGTAAAATTTTTTCAACAAATGAAACTGATGCACGTATCAATACGGATGATAAACCAGTACCAACAAGAAAAAATTTATGGAGAATCACTGAGTAGAAGTTCAATTCTTGCAATTGATGATAGCGGACGTTATCATATTTCAACGAAAAAATAGAAATAGCTAGCTCTTATATTCAGTAATAAATTCAGATATGATTACTATTTCAGACACATTTCTACCAACAACTTCTAATTCCTTGCCGTCCTCGATTTTGTTTCCGGATGATCGTCCATTATCTGGCGATAAGAATGGTGCTTACCGCGATGACAGTGAACAGAATTTGGTTCATATCGGTCAAAACGATCGTCCTACGGTATCAGCTGATGGAACACGACAGCAGAAAATTGATGATGGCAAATATCTCTCTCCATATGAGCCCCAAAAAGAAAAACCAAGCTTTACTGATGTTGGCAGTGATGATCATTTACGAACAGATTTTGATGGTCGTCAAGTGCAATTAAATGCCAGAATAGGACCTATCGATGGCCATGGCAAGTCATCTCAAGAAAATGAACAAAGCAACTACATGTGGAGTAGTATGGATGCGACAACAAGATATCATGCATCAATACCAGGGTGAGAAGTGATCGATAGATCGATCACTTGTAGTTTTTAATCAATTTTTTTGAACTTAGGCTTATGATTTTCATTTGAGCATTTGTTGATCATAAAATATGTACTTATCTTGAAATGAATTATCCATTGATCGCAAACTTTGAAAATAAAGCACTTTAAATTTGTTAATTGCAGAATAAGCGAGTGGACCAGTCCATCATCACATTGTGTAATTAATTCAAATGTTGACATATTACTCATCTTGGATTCATCAAGCAATGTCGGAGTTGTTGATTATCGGATTATGAAAAATTTTGTCAAGAATTTCCTAATCAATTATTTCAATCTACAGCGTAATTATGTTCATATTGGTGTAATAAAATATGGTAATAAGGTTGGTCAAGTCTTAAATACATGAAGTCTTAGAGATTTATTTTGCATTCTTATATCTTTCATGCATATTTTATAAAATAAAATAGTCTCCCTGTGATTGGTTTCAGATTGCACAATTTTAGGTCCAAATTCCAGTATCATTAGGTGAATACGATAGTCAGGATGAGCTTCTGTCAAGGATTATCGAAACCAGGCGTATGCGTGGGAAAGCTGATCTTGGTCAGGCTTTGCTGGAAGCTTCCGGAGAATTTCTTATTTTTGGGTCCAAGAATACTCCTCGCATCGTGATCATATTTTCAAATGGATGGCCTAGGTATTATTGCATATTTTGATACTATTATATATTCTTAAGATCACGTCAGTATTGTTTTTTTTTCCAGTTTTTCAGAAATCAGGAAATTCATTCACATTCAAGCAAATAAATTCTAATCTGGTTTTAGATAAATAGAAGTGCTTATATCAAGTTTAATTTAGAATGTAATCAAACAAATAAAACTTTCCGTTATGAAAATGCAATGAGATTGATTTCAAGAATAGGAAAAACTTATGTTTCTCCAATTTGCATTTGAAGCGGTGAATGGGAAGAAAATGCCTACTTACTACGGGATGACATAAAAGCTCACATATTCATGGTCGATGTAGGAAATCAAGGTGATAAGGCGCAGAATTTGGCAATTGTTGGTGAATCGAATCCACACCGGATTATTAGCATTGATAAGTGGCGTGGAGTGAATCCAGAAATCCTGAGTCCTTTCGTAGATGCTTTGTGCGAGGTTGGCGATATTTTTATGAGATCCGTTTCAGAATCCTGTTTTTGATTCTTTTCTCAACTTAGAAAAAAGAGTACTATCGCGCTTTTCGCCACTTTTTCATAGAAATGCTGAAGCTATTCTCTTTAGAATGTCCCACTATTCCTGTTAATTATTATCGTAATTCAAACTATGCATTTGTTATTTTTACTGTTCAGTATTTTATTTAAGCCGAATTTTTCAAATATTTGAATACTCAGATGAATATTGTCAATCTTACTATCAACCATCCTTTCAGCTACTGCCACAAAGAGAAGGTGAAACAAGTGAAGATGGTGCTTGGCCGACAAAACAAATCGAAGTGCAAGTTTCAATTCCTGCACGCATTTGCAATCGAGTTGATTTTCAGGTGGAAATTTTTAGCTGGAAATGGAATGTTTAAAATCTTACATGCATTACAAAAGAAGAAAAATGTATTATCAATAAGTTGTCGTAGCGCTGTCCTCGTTTGCTTTTATATTTTGTTTTCTTAAAAATATTGGTTTAAGGCAGATGTAGTGTTTATTCTGGATTCTTCCGACAATATAACATCGGAAGAATATGCTAATTTGAAAAAAGGTATTAGTATGCTGATTGATGAAATGTTCGACTTATCACCAGATATTGTTCGCGTTGGCTTGGTCGAATATAGGTATTTGCAATATAATTCAAAAGAAAAATCCATAATCATAATTTTTTCGGATAGGGAATATCTCTTTCTTTAGGACTAGTTATGCAAGTTTTTTTTTCGTTCAGATTATCTATCTGCGATTAGTGAAAAAAAAATTTATTGAGCTCGAAATGCCCTAATTTTTATACAAATAGATTCTTAAATATGGCAGTTCAAACACTATGTCGAATTTACTCCCAATTTATCGTAGTTAATCTTTCATAAATAATCCAAATATTTATCTGGCATTCAGCATAAGCTTGAAGTGTGAGACTTAACTCTATGCTATTGCATAGAGTTAATATCAGATCAGACATTGATCGCAATCGTTTGGCTTTGTTATTTCTCATTTTTATTATTTGCAGTGATAAGGCATCAATCCCTGTGCCACTTGGCTATTACGATAATAAATTACAACTTTTGGCAAAAATATCAAATAGTGTACAGCTCGGTGGTACACCAATCGTTTTAAGCGGTCTTCAGGCTGCCAAAGCTCAATTCCAGCAATACGGCCGAGATGGCGTTTCAGGAATTCTGCTTTTAGTAACTAATGATGATAATCGGTTCGTGCGTTTATTAATGTAATAACTCTTTTGCAATAAAAGAAGAGATGGAAATAACTGATATTTTCCTGGGATTTCTTAAATTCACTTAGCAGTTGGAACTTATAATGACTTGTGATAAGTAAATTAAATATTATGTGGATGAGATTGATTGGATTCTGCTGTTTACTTGGTGAAGTAACGTCAATTCCTGTGCTATTTGACTATTAAATTGCTGATAGTATAAATAGTCTTTGTTCAGTAGTGAGATTTTTCAGCGGCAATATACCATTCGCAACGGTTGATTTTGGCGAGCATCTGAATGTAAGCATCTTTGTACTGGTCGTGAATGCATCTGAAGGAGCACATGTGGTTTTAAATCGTTTCGCAGGTAATGAATATACTCAGGAGCGAGTAATATCAATTTCTAGCGCAAGTAAACTACAAAAACCAGAAATGTTACAAATCGGGCAAGCACTGTGTGGTGCTACTAACTTGGCTTCTGCTATTCGGCCAGCGCACGAGACTTTACACCGAACTACAAAACGTAGTGCTCCTTACACTGAATCGAAATACAAGTAAGTTTCTCAGAGAGCCTATTTCCTTAACCGAATTATTTTTACTTGCCAAGACAGATTGCTATGAACAAACTTGTCATATCATAATATAGACATCGATAATAGTTTCAATAGGTTAATTTTCTTACGCTTATTAATGGCCCAATTTTATTTTGTCGCTGTTATTTTTCATTTATTGACTCTTTATTTAATAACTTAATCCAATGATTTTTTCAAAATTTTCAGTGATTTCCAAAAATTTAGAAAGGATAAAATGTCTCGTACATCATTGCCTTACTGGAAGACAACAGCTGAACACCTTGCTCCTATAGCGCTTTGTAAAGATGGTTTTTTACGCCCATATCAACTTTCACTCGTCGTTGACAACAGTGCCAGATCGCCTGAGAAAGTAAGGCAGTTCTATTTCAGATAATTCAAATTTTTATTATTAATTTTTTTTGAATTTTTTCCAAAATTCTCCATATCCTTCTTTTTATAATTGTCGCCTTCTTTTTTGCTATATTGTTTTCCACAGTGTGCATTAGCAGTATATGAAAGCAGTCTTTCAGGATTTCCGCCTAGTGCTAAATCATGTTGCTAGCTTCTTAAAAAAGAGATTTCCATCAGAAAGCAGACTTATTCAATTGAATTTGGTTGGGGTTGATAGTAATGGCACCAATTTAAAAGCAGCAAATTTTGGCGTTAATATGGTGGATAAAATTTTCGCGAAATTGATGCAAAGAAAGTAAGTTTTATTTCAAAAAAATTTCGAATTCTTGCAAAAACAAGGTATTAAAAATTAAATGAAACTTCATTTGATATGATATTTCAATTAATTTTTATGGCTTCATTAATGTATCATTTGTGTTGGCAGCCTATATAAAATTTTGCAGAGGTAATGGAATTTCTCCTAAACTTGGCCAAGGTATTAATGAAGCGATGTTGTTGGCTAAGGAAAATAGCATAAAAGGAGTCATTCAGATCATTCTGATCATTAGTGCAGATGGGACAAGCAGGTATTGCAAACATTTCATGCATTACTCATGCAACAAGTGAAACTCTTCAGTAGTATTTTACTAAATTAAATTAAGAAATACGAAAGATTGTCGATGTTTTCTTTTACCATTCGTTCTAGTGACGACGCGTTACAATCAGCGGAATATGTTAGGGATCAATATGGATATGGCATTGTTGCAATCTCAATAAAGGCGCCATCTAGCGAACTCTTGAAGAATTTATCATTAGGAAGTTCCACCAAGTTTGTTTGTTCCTCTGTATTAACTATCTTCTGCCGTTGACTTACTTCATGAATGATAGCTCATGAATAACAGTTTGGCATTCATTAAAAAATGGTCTAATTATTGAAATATAAATGGCAAATCTAAAATCACAAATTGAAAATATTGAATCGACAATTCAAAATTTGACAAAAGAACTCGTACTTTACATTAAAAAAAATTTTTTAAAAATTTTAAATTTTTTTAAAATAACAATTTTTACAAAAAATTAAATTTTGCAGGGTAATTCACTTCCCAGATTGGTCGATTGGAAATGAACTATTTCAAAGCTGGATCTCTTATGCTTTTTGCAGTTATGTTTCCAAACCACCACTAACAAGAAAGGCTAAATTAATGCGCATGACTCGACCACCAATCCGAAAGACTTGTATTATTTAAAATCTAATACTACTAATTAGTTACAAAAATGATTTAATTAACAAGAAGTTAACTGATGATTACAATCATTCCATTAATTTGCAGTTCGCGGTTACGGAAAAATTATTTGCTTATGATTTGATCTTAGCTTAACTTATATCCTTCTTTATTTAAATCTTTTTGGAAAAGAATGAGCAAATAGAAATGAACCTATGCAGAACGAATTCTTTTTTTTGAAAAAGGTTATGCTCTCTTTTGTAGCAAAAATATCGATGAATAATGCGACCAACATTGAAGTAACGCCTTTAAGTCCGAATTCTTTGCTTGTCTCATGGACTTGTTGTACGAATAACAAAGCAGTTAGTATCATTAAATGCTATTTGTTTTTTTTTTTTTTTTTTTTTTTATGGCAGTTAGTTTACATAATTGCTAAATCTTTCAGTATAAATCGAAATTGCCTATCAATAAAAATTTATTTATTCATCAAATTTTTTTAAAAACTTTCAATTTATAAATATTATAAAAATACGAAGATAATGTAAGTAAAAGATTTAAATCTTTCTCAACTTTTGATCTCTTTTATCAAAAATGAAAAAAATATTTGGTGTCAAAAACTCAGACTATATTCTTCAGCACTACGTCATTTCGTATACTCCGGACTTATCATTACCAAGAGAATATTGGCAAAGATTGAATGCAACTTGCCGTGACAGTTTTGGCAAAAAAATTGATGGTTTACCATCCGATAATACCTATACTGTTTGTGTTGAAACATTGCGACGATCTGCTAACAAATCCATTCCACTTAATCCGAACGAATGTAAAACCGTAAAACTTGACAGTGGTGAATTATTTTTCTTCCAAATTAAACAGCAATCTGTTAGATTTTACAAAGGCTGTTTTAGCTATTTCCGCTATATTAGAAATTAATTTCTTAGCTGAATTAGCTCAAAAAAGAAAGTTATTTGGTTCAATCTTAATTTGTAAATTTAAGGCATTATTGCGCCATCGGATCAAAAAACACTGGATAATCAATCAATAGCACCGTGTCAATGTGTATGTACAGATAATGGAGAAGCTTTGATAAAACCGTCATGCGAAATGCCGATCGATCCATCTCGTCCAATAGCTACTCTTCCATCCGCGGTACTTGGTGAATGTCGTTGTAGTATGCCTTCAAAAGGTGGACGATGTCCCAGTGGATACTTTTTCAATCGTGGACAATGCTATGGTTAGTTAGTTTTTTTAAGCAAGAAGAGTTTGGTTAGCATAAATAGCTTTTTCACCTTCGAAATGAAATGAAAAATATACAACTGAGAGTTAAGTAGTGCATAAAAAATGATTAAAAAATGAAAACATTGCTATGGGATAGAGTTGAAGATTTCATGTACCTTCATGTCCTTTTTATGTTTTCAATTAAAATTGATCTATTTAGATCGATCATACAAATTGATCCATTTAATCTTCTCTTTATCAGATTATTACGAGTGATTTCATGAATATAAAATTGAAGATTTTGACACTCACAGTTCTTCGAAGTGATATTAAGCTTTGCTTGTTGTGACGCATTGTAACATCCAATATATCGACTTTTTGGCATACCATATTAACAAAGGCATATGAAAACTTAATTTTAAGATATAAATGAATGTCAACAACAAAATGGTGGTTGCTCACATGGCTGCGTGAATACACCCGGGGACTTTTTCTGTGCATGTCCATATGGCATGATGCGTGATCCAGGAAATCCAAAAATATGTATCAGTGTTGCGGGAAGTTTTGATCGAATTGTAACATTGTTGAGTCAGTATCTTCATGCAAACCTACATAATGCAAGTGCTATAAATACTGAAAAGAGTGATCCACAAACTGACGACAAAATAATTCGGTATAAGGTCAGTAATTGCTTTGCTTATGAATCTTAAAGAACTATTAAAATAACAAATTCTTATTTTGAAATCTTTACTTATCTTTAGAGATTCGTGCATTCTAGCATATCATTTGCATCTTTTCACATTGAAGTAATAATTGGATGCTCGGTTATTCAATTTTTTAATTAAACTTATGAGAGAATAAATCCCTTTGGAATAAGTATGATAGAAAATTAAGTAATCAGAATGCAAATTACATAATTAAGCAGCATTTCAAAGAATTTGAGTCATTCAATATGGGCTGTACAAAATAAAACGCGGAATTTTCGTAAAATGCAAAAATGACTGAGACGATCGTTTGGTTTCAGTGCTTTTAATGGTGATGAAAATAAGCTCTACTACCCTAATTTTAATTTATTACAATGTCAGCACAGATTTGCATTGAATGGTTACTTTTAATTGGAGAATAACATTGATAATGCCTTTTTATTTTTCCGTTTATTTTCATTTATTAGCTTCTTCACTTTAATTTTTTTTCCATTTGTTCGTTAAATCTTTCTCGCGTCAATTTTATATTTATTTATTTTTCTCCTCCTCACTGCTTTGAACATTATTTCAATTTTTTCTGTACATCTAGTTTCTAATTTCATATAATTTTAGGCAACAGTGAAGTCAGAAGATGAAAAAACGATATCATTTGAATGGTCATTAATGCCGAAAATTGTACGGAGTGCACTCAAATGGCTATTTTAAAAATGGCTGTTGTTATCAAATTGCTACTATTCTAAAAAAAATTTCCTATTTATTACTACCTTATTGTTATCATACATTCAATATTAGATTTCATCGAAGTCATTGCTGTATCATTCATAACATGTTATCGTTGTCCGTTTCGATGCTTGTGGTCTTTTCTTGTTTCTCTTTTTTCTATGTACCACATATTTCTTTATTTATTTTAAACAGTATTTGGCAATTACAATTTTGGATTTGAGGAGTAATAAAATAGTAAATGTGAAAAATCTTTTGCATATTGTAATGTAAGGAAAAAATTATCTAAAAATAAGCTATATATCTGTGTATTTACGTAGGTCACGTGAGTGTATAAACACATGTAAGAATCTATGACTGTATAATGTAGTTTATCATCAGATCTCGATGAACGGTATTTTAATCAATTTCTGCTATTAAACTAGTGTTATCTGTAATTCAGTCATTATTTTAGCCATACTTCTCATTATCCATGATTATATGTTTGACGTGTGCATCACTGTTTTTTCTTGCCTTCTTATCACTTTTATATATATTCAGGCTTCTCACTGTTCTTATTGCTAAACGTCTTCGATATAATAGCAAGTAGTTCAAAAATAGCATTATAAATTTTAATAAGCAATCATCAAAAATGTAAATCCTATAGCATAAGAAATAAACAAAAATTAGCTTTTTGTATTTACGCTGCTATTTTCTTACTATGTAGTTATGCAGTTAATGTTAGAAATTTCTCACCAATCATTATGACTCCCAATTTAGAATTGAAATCTCCAATTGACTCATACAATTGGTACCAATTACGGAACTTTTATTCTCTTTATTAAGGTCTTCCAGAAGCTCTTACACTGCTTTGTATCTTTACTGCCAAAAACTATTGTGATCGTCTATGAAAACCATCTGTGAAATTGTACATGTTCTGCTTCTATAAAAAACAAATCAATCGATGATGTTTATTCCTAGTTAATAGAACTAGCAATAAAGTATTCATTTAAAACAAGTTGATGTAAACAATGAATTAAAAAAGTGCTCTAAAAATTCTGCATTTCGATCTTATCTAAATGTTACTGAAAATTGGTCAGCGCAGCAACTAGATTGCAATTAGGCATTGTAGAAGTTATTTTCATATGAAATTCAGTGAATTTAAAGCGAACATTTGAATGTGAAATAATTTTAGTGAAATAAAATAACAATTCTCTCATCGTTCTGCAGGAGATAAGTTAAGCAGTGAATAGTCCGTTAAAGGATCATGCACTAAAAAAATCCATCAGTTAATTCCTGCTCGAACAGTCGTCTCCTTCTTCAATATATATGCAAAAAAAAAATATGCACAAAAAAATTTAAAGATTCAGATTCAACAAAAAATGTGGACTCTGCATAAGATATCTGTACATAGAAATGCTTTATCATCCATTTCACTCGTGATATCACTAGATTTGTTGAAATGTGGATTCTGGATGAGATATCTGGATATAGAAATGCTTTATCACTCATTTCGCTCGTGATATCACTCGATTTGTTGAAATGTGGATTCTGCATGAGATATCTGGACATAGAAATTCTTTATCACCCATTTCACTCGTGATATCACTAGATTTGTTGAAATGTGGATTCTGCATGAGATATCTGGACATAGAAATGCTTTATCATCCATTTCGCTCGTGATATCACTCGATTTGTTGAATCTGAATCTTTAAACTGCAATGAAACCTCGGGATTTCTCACTTCGTTCGTAGACAATAGAATTTCATAATCGTATCATTTAATTGTGCTCCGTCAAAATTGCGTCATTTTCAATATTTTAATTATTTATGAGTTTAGTGGGACTTATTGTTTGCTACTCAAACTCTTAATTAATTAGAAATAATGGAACTAAGAATAGTCAACTTATAAAAATAAATACTGTGATCACTCAGATAGTATTACTTACGATGGTCAGTGCTAAATTTTAGTAGATATTTTTTTTTGAAACATTATTGTATTTATTTGAACTCTTCTTGTAAGCAAAAAGAACGATGGAGGATACGGACAACGATTCTGAGAGTTCCACTCACGAACGTAATCCTTCAAATTTTAACGGTATAATTTTTGCTTCACTTTCGGCTATTTATATCTTCTCATCCAATTCAAGTTTTTGAAGAGAAAAATCGTTCATTAATTTTTTCACGCCAATTAACTATACTTAAGGGTTTCCACGCAATTTTAAAGTGAGCTCCCTTCTGAACAACCTGATGGAGTAATGCCACCTTGAAAACAATCGCGTCTGTGATTATATTAGTTTAAAATATCTGTTGATTTTCAGCTTCTCCATGAAATTCCTCGTAACTTCGATCAATAAAATAATAGAATAATAACCTCAGTTGGATGTTTTTACTCTGTATCCTCCAAATTATTTTGTACATTTATTCATTACTAACGTAATGACATTTGGAAAAGAAATTACAGATGAGGAGAGTTTGAGAACAGCTATAAGTGATGAAGATTGTGAAGATCAAAGTCGTGATACCAATTTTAGTTCGTCCGATGCGGATGCTGATGAATTCTACCGAAATCATCCGTGTGCTGTCAATGAACGTAAGTTTTGACACGTCATTCCAATGAGTTTTTTTCTAACTAAATTTTCAAATGAGTTTTATTGATATTAACAAATTCACTGCCGTTCTGTTGCATGTGAGAATTGGACAAATATAGTTTTTTTTTGGGTGAAAATTAGAGTGAAGATTTTAAATCCAAGATTTCAAATCAGTCAGATGGATTTCTTCCTTTTTGTTATATATTTTCATTCAAACTGATTAAACTTCAGTTCAGATCCTCAATACTAGACATTACTTTCTGCTACATCGTGATATAAAGCTTCATGTCGTTTTGCAAAATATCTTATTTACAGCATGGTACATTCGTCATCCGGATTTGTTAGATCAAACTAATGATTCGGATGGTGAACGTGATGATGATTTCCCAATTGTTGATTATAATTCGATTGTTTCTGGTATGGAAATTGAGCTCTCTTTTGATTTTTCTGTACTGGATTAGTATATTAATATTATTTTCTGTTTCATTAATTAATTTAGACTGCAATGAGCAGTTCATACCGCCATCAAAACGTGCTGATGCTCCTTTAGCAGGGATTTTGCAGAATCCTGAGCTTGATAAAATCGATCCAAGGTAATATTTTGTAAGTATCATTGTAATATTGATTTTAAGAATATTTCGTTACATTCTGTAAAAATGTTTATTTTTCATAACTATAGCTTGTTTTTAGGCAATTTTTCCCAGATTACTCACGCAACAAAGTCTTGCGATTCTCTCGTCTTTTCGGGGCTAACATCAAATCTTCATCACGAACAAGAATTTGGTGGCCATCAAAAACATTTCGGCCAAATGTTATTTTCCGATAAATTTTATTGATGCAATCGTCTACCTTATTATAATGATTTGATTTTTTTTTTTGCATATATTAATAGTGTTTTGTAAAATTGGTGATCGGTTCAAAACTCACACGAATTTAATCTTTTATTTCTTGATTGAAGAGTAAAATTGGTAATTTTATAGAGTCCGCAGCAGGAAGAAAATGAAGGATCAATAACAACAGTAGGCATGAAAGAGCCAAAGGTATTGAAAATGTATTCTTTTCTGATAAAAAAGCATCCAATTAGCAGATATTTTATCAGCAAAAGGTCAAGATTCCTGTGCTATAATCGCATTAGTTTTTTGGACTTTTCAGGTTTACTTTGCTTAATTTTACAGATTTTAGCTTGCGGAAACATCGCAGTCCACTGAAACTTACGGTCCGAAGTTAATACTGGGAGATCTTCCTGGTCCGAAAGACTGCCTTATAGATGATGAAATTCTTTTAATGAGACCTTCAACTTCGACTGTATCGACAAAAAATGATAGTGGTGATGGCGACGTGAATGATGTATTACCGTGGAGGTCTCTAATATTTCCTTAAATTGACTTGGTTTTATTACACATTCCATTTTAAAAGAAAACAAAAATTATATTCAATGAAATTCCGCAGATTTTCCTCTAATTTTTACAAATTTCTGCCGGTGATTGCTGATCTCAGTACATGTATATTTTAGATTCGGTCCTGCACGTATTTGGTATGACTCAATGAATGTTTTGTCTAATCCATCTCATTTCGATTACGGGTTCAAATTGAAACGTGAAGTATGTGTGTTTTTAGCACTTTTGATAGCAATTACCTCTAATTTTAGCTTAGCCAATTATATTTTTACAGCATTCTTTGCGAAAAAAGGGTTCTATGAGAGATGAGAGGAGTGATAAAAGTGAAGATGAAGTGGTCGAGGAGGAAATTGGTCCTGGATTAGCTGCAAGTGAACCATTTCCTTCGGAAACATTTCTTCCTGTTAATTTAATTCGGTGGGAAGATGACATAATGTTCAATGAAGAACAGGCTAGGAGACAGGTTTTCCTTTCAATTTGGATTTCCTTCAAATGCTATCGTAATCTTTGAACCAAATTTCTGTGTACTAACGAAATTAATGTTTTACTTAGAAAGAACAATCGTTTTAGATTTTGAAAGATTTGGCTTCCCAGCCACCCGATAAATTACCTGAATGTGGTTGGATACCTACACAGCAAACGAGAAATTACGAATCTTTTTTAATAGCTTGTAATTTTTAGCCTTTCTCTTTTTTCTTTGTTGTAATGTTTCTTGAATACACTGAAATTTTAAATTTAAAATTTAAACATATCCAGCTAACTGCTTATCGATCTTCTATTTAGCTCTTTTTCTTTTTTTTTTCAGTTAAAACCGGTGCATTTGAGCAGATGTTTGCGAAACCAGGCACATTTCCTTCATTGAATAGTGCGAATTTGGGTTAGTGATTTATGTCAGTTTTTTTCTTTGAAGCATAATTAATGGGAATGACTGTCGCTAATTTCGCTTTTCAGTTATTCCTTCTGAATTTTCTTCTCTATGTCAAAGAAAATCTTCAGTGCTGTAAAGCATCATTTGTTGAAATCTGAACTAATCTAGGTAATCATAAGTATTCTTTATCAAAAAATAATTTAGAATGTTAAATAAAATAAAAAAGTACATTTATTCTTCAATAAAAAAAGATTTATCTAATCTAAAAACAACTTTTAAAACTATTAACTGTCTTTTTGTGTTCTGCAGTAATCATAAATTTTCATAGACATCTAATTCAGTTTGATGGGGACAACATAAATATAAGCCTTAATTAAAACTCAAGAATGCATAAGTTGCGAATTTACTGAAGTTGATCAATCCTTTCCTTACTTACTTTCAGAAATTCAGTAGTCTGCAAAGCTTCAGTTTTTAAAATTCATTATTATATGTCAGGATTTTTGCAATATTTCAGACTTTCCAAAAGAACCAAATCCATCTCATTCTCTTTTTCCTATGGAAAACTACGATTTACTTTATACCAAATGGGAAGATGACATTGTTTGGGATTCCGAAAATATGGATCATATACCAGGTATACTCCATACTTCTGAAGAAAGAGGAACAAATAAAAACATTGACTGAAAAAATTGTTCAAACGTATAGCAGCGTTGCTTGAAATGCCATGATTATAATAGGCACATTTGTCAAATGTCTTGCTTTGAGATCGAGTTGCAATAACGTGTAGCAAATTGATAATAATTTCTCACTTTAGAACCAAAACTCCTTACTCTTGATTACTCAGACGACCCAAAATTATTTGGTATGCCAGAGGACAAAGCGACTGAGGATAAAGTTCAGGATGGTGAATTACCGAATCCACCAAAACCATTCGATCGGAAGGTAGCTGTTTTATCACCATAAAAATTCGCTGGTCTTTGTATAAGAGCATAATTATCTGTGTTATTTAGAAAGTTTTGTGAATATTGAAAAGAAAGAAACTTTAATGATGACCCTAACGGGAATTATGTAGGAGCATCAGTTCACAAAGAAATCCAAAATGATTCTTGGCCAAGTGCAACAGCGACAGAAGCAAGAAGAAGATGAACAGATGGAGAGTTCTATTGCACAGCTAACTGACAAAGATCCTTTCAACCTTAGCAATGATGATTATTATAGACCTAAAAATGTTGAAAGGTATGGTTAATAGTATTCAGTTCTTGAGCTTTTTTTACTATATTAATATTTGTTACAGCGTCTAAAATTTTGTTTTATCAATTTTTTTTGGAACAAATGTTAGCTTTTGCTGATCATGCTCCTCATCTTTTCTTTAGGACAGTCAATTCAGTTTCTGGTAGTTCACTTATTCAACATTCACTACCTGCACAGAATATACATCGGACATTTTTCCCGACGCATTTAAATCCATTTAAATTACGTCATTATCATCGTTTACCGTTGCCTAAACGAATTTTGCGAACAACAGGCACTCGCCTCGTGTCTGTTAAAACGTTAACGAAACTAATTAAAGAAAAGGAAGAGGTTACTTCATAATGTTTTATTTCTTCGATTGGAGTTAAAAGCTTGTGTAGAAGAAAAAGAACTTTGGAAGCCACTGACTTTTCATTAATCTTTATATTTAACTGTACTTTTTAAGTTTCGTGAAAAACAGAAGGCAGCAGAAGGAGGAGGTGAGATTTTTTTCATGCGTGAAGTGCAAGATCTGTCGGGCAAAGATAGTACACTTTTAATGATGGAGTATTCTGAAGAACATCCACCACTGCTCAATCAGCCGGGAATGGCCAGTAAAATCAGGAATTATTATAAAAGGGTATGTTTAAATTTCTAAATGCTGAGAAATATCAGCTCTGTCTATTAACTTTTTATTGCAATCTATCCATTGCTAAATTGTTTCTGAAACAATGCAGTAAATTGAAAATCGTGAGATCTACTCACACTTATCTCACTTTGGCTATTGATTGTAGATATAGTCCTTTTTTAAGCTACAATTGATTTCTTTGCAGAAAGTTGGGAAAGAGACAGATCCAGAATATGAATTTGGTGAAACGGCTTTCACGCATACTTCACCATTTTTAGGCTCTCTTGCACCAGGCCAAGGTCTGCAATCACTGGAGAACAATTTGTATCGTGCTCCTATTTATAAACATT
The DNA here is from genome assembly GCA_029876185.1 of Mansonella ozzardi. Lineage (NCBI taxonomy): Eukaryota > Metazoa > Nematoda > Chromadorea > Rhabditida > Onchocercidae > Mansonella > Mansonella ozzardi. The sequence goes on along the minus strand of JARVGP010000030.1, from coordinate 31,496 downwards.
CATCAAATCCAAATGACTTTCTCCTTATTCGTACAAAGCAAGGGTGAGTTGTTTTTTTTTAATCTTAAGGTTCATTGATTCACCTCAAGTTGAAACAAAGAAATCCGTTATCTTTTTTTGGCGAACCAATATACAAACATTGAATATTGTTTTATATTGAATTTTTGTCAAGATTTATAGTCAGGTATCTTTAAGTAAATTATTGAACGTACAATCACTGATAGCTTAAATAACATGAGACATAAATTAACATTATAAAAAAAAAGTAGAAAAAACAGACGATTAACAATGCTCCGAAACCATTCGTCTTCTGCTTTCGCCCTAAATATAACTATATGTGAACAGAACTATATATCTGAAAGAAACAAAACTACTGATTTGGTATCATTATTTGTTTGGTTGAAGATAGAACCTGATATGTGCCTGTTAAGTTAATGAGAGAAAAGTTGCAGCTATTTTATTCGTCATTGCCCGACCTTATTTCTTGTTGGTCAAGAATGTCCGCTGTATGAAGTACCAAGTCCAAACTCGAAACGAGCAACAGTTTTTGTTCGAGATTTCTTGCTAGCGTATATTTATCGACTTTTCTGGGCCAGCGATCAAAATCCTAGGAGGCAAGAATTTTTATCTCTTGAAGTGGAAGAGTCTTATCTCTTGTTCAATAAATAGTTGCTTATGCTAATAGAGTTTTGTTTATTAGAAAAAGAACGTCCATTTTTTCAACGGAGCAAAAATTTTTGCTAAAATTTGCACTTTAATTCAGGTTAAAGATGGAGGACATCAAAGAAGCATTTCCTCATTATGCTGAAAGTTCGGTACGTAAACGTTTAAAACAGTGCTCAGATTTCAAACGACTGGGTCAAGGTCCTGACCAAAACTATTGGGTTAGTTGCAAGTCATTGAATTTGCAGTTCTAAAATTATATTTACTATTCTCGAAAACAACATTTTGATTGTATTCTGATCGTTAGATTTCCTATTTCACGAGCAAGAATTTTTTAATGGAGTTCTTTAATAGGTTTTACGAAGTGACTTTCGATTACCGAGTAAAGAAGAAGTACTTGCGATGGTAACGCCGGAAATGTGTTGTGCGCAGTATAGCATGTTAGCGGCTGAACAGCGCTTAAAGGTAATAATTTTTTTTAAAATTATGGTCTTTGCGATGCATCTTAGTAATAATTTAGTGTCAAGCAAAGCCAATTTTAGTTTTAGATCAAAAAAACGGAAAAGAGTTAATAAATGTATTGAAATTTCCTTAGGATGCTGGTTATGGAGAGAAGTATTTTTTTACTCCAGAAAATGAAGATGATTCGGATGACCAGGTCACCATCGAAGATGAGGTCAGTAAATTTTTTACTTACTTACTTAGTATGTTTTGAGGAATGCATATAATGTCTCCGAGTGGCGTTTTATACAAAAAATAAGCGCCTTATTGTGTCATATCAAGAGTCTTGTTTGGTGAACCACTGAAGGATGTAAATTTTAAATTAATATCGTTTTCATCGTTAAATAGAAATACTTTCTGTGATGCTAAGTTTGAATTACTGTTATAAAAATCACAATTTGAAAATGACAAATAGTACTCTAGATTTTGCAACATTTTTATTCTTTTTTAGCAGTTTTTTTTTGTTTAATTTTATTTTATACACATATTTTAAAGATAAAATGCGCTCCGTGGAATACAACACGCGCTTACATATCGGCAATGAAAGGCAAGTGTTTGTTGGATCAAACGGGTATAGCTGATCCAACCGGATGTGGTGAAGGTTTTTCGTATGTTCGTGTCAGCGCTAAACCACAAAAAGCTAAAGTTAATTTTGTTTTCCTTTCTGTTTCTGGCGTTACAGTGCATATTTCTCCTCATAATTTCTGTTCTTTTTTCAAATTTTTATAGGAAGAAGTAACGAATGTTCCGAAACGATTAGTAACGGGGACAAATGCTGATCTTAGAAAGCTACCATTGAAAGAAGCGAAGGAAATATGTCGAGATTATGGTGTTAGAGAGGAAGAGGTACTTTTCTAAATACTAAAAAGTATTTCTAAATATTTTAATATAATTTCTAAGAATTAATAATTTCTTGATATCCAATCAAAAGAAACGAAGGGTGTTGCAACATGAAAGTTTCTTTTTCATTTTTTCAGATTAATTCGTTGAGTCGCTGGGAAATAATTGACGTTATCCGAACATTATCTACACAAGCTGCTAAAGCAAGATCAGATTTCTCCGGTACATATTTCCTATTTCTTCATATAACAAACTTGATTTGATTTAGTATAAAACTCTTCACTTCTTTGTTCATTTTTTAATGCTAACAGTCGTTATGAAAAATTATTGTAGGTATGGCGCGATTTGCTCGTGGAAATATTAGGTTTAACTTCGCAGACATGCAGGAAAAATACAAGAAATTCTGTCAGAGGACATTTGATTTGCAAAATCAGTGCGTATTGGATTTTCTAACAGTTGCATTTTTATTGTTTTTATGCATATACTTTTTCACAAATTTCCGGAAGCTTGCTTTATACAGAGAACAAATTTATTGCAGGACATTATCAAATACGGATATTTTGAGTACGGATGAAGGAAGCAGTGGGGAGGATTCAGATAACGAAGAACTCGCAACAAAGCTTGAAAGCATGCTAGATGCTAATAAAGGTTCTGTTTTTAAATGTGAGATTTAAAATGTTAGCAAGTATTAAAAAATTTGTTTACTTATTTAGTGAAAAAAATCCTGATAAGCATGCTAAAAGTTTCAAAAAAAAAATGAACAGTTAAAAAAAACCATTGTTACCATCCAGTCTGACACTTTTATTTTTCTTTCTCTTTATTCATTTTATTTTATCCACTGATCAGATTATTTAAGGCAAATCATTCACATTTGATAAAAAGAAGTTGGAGTTCGAACAAGAGGAAAGAGAACGAAAGGCACTTCAAAAAATGCTCTGTAATGATGAGCTTACAGGATCTGCAGCAGCTAAACATGAAAAAGAAAGTAATGTAAAAGATTTTTATATATCGTTTGCGAAGTTTTCATTTTCTTCTGCTTACTTTATAATTGTATTTTTTTGAATTTTTGTCATATGGGGTCTATTGAGTTAATGGAACAGTTTCTTGATTTGCAGATAAGGTATTGGATGCAACAGCAGTATTTAGCGAAATGCAAAATTCTCAGATTCCAGCACCCTCTGTAACAAAGAAACTTAAAATATATCGTACTTATCGAGCTGAGGACGGCACGGAAACAGTATATTTTTAATAATTTTTTAATATTAGTTGGGATTAAAGGCGAGATTCTGGAAATTTTTAGTTTTTAGAGGTAACGCTGAAATATCTGCTTTTCAAGAGTTTTGTATGTTCCTCAATTTTTTTTTAACAGACTCGGGTCGAAGTAATTACACGCCAGCAGTTAATTGACGCATATGTCCGTATACGTACAAGGTGTGATGAAACGTTCATTCGTGTATATGCGCAAATGGATGAACAGTTTAAAGAAGTAAGTTGCTTGCTTTATTTTCTCGAATTTGAAATCTCTTGATTGGCCATTTTTTTGTTCTACATTTCATTAGAGCTTTTCTTCCCTTTAAATCTATTTACTAAATTTGCACTTGCAGGAAAGAAGGAAAGAGAAACGTCGCTTACAAGATCAGTTGCGCAGAATTAGACGTAACGAACTCAAGGCTAAGCTTCATGGTGTACCAATTGGACAGCCTATTTCCAAGGTTGGCTTAATTTCTTTAACGTATCGATATGTTTAATTTGAATAATATTGAAGCAAGTGTTAAATAATTTCTTCTTATAGACAAAACTCTTTGATAGGACTTCTGTTTAATGGGGATGTAAAAAAAAGAAGTTCTTATTCAACGATGATTTTTTTAGGCGAAAGTAACGGAAAAGAAGCCGCCAATTATAAAGCCAAATCTGTTAAAAATGAGATGTAGTGCTTGTCATGGTACGGGACACATGAAAACCAACAAAAATTGTCCATTGTATGGCAAAGATCCGACGAAGACCATCAAAACTGTTGGCGATATCCATCCAGTATTTTTTAAATTATTGTAAACTGCTATCATTATCGATTCAGTTTTATTTGAAGGAATTAAGTTTCACTTTCTACATTTTATCAGCGTTCTTGACCAACTTTCAGTGAGGTTTATATTTTCTAAGTTGCATTTCACAGTTCGCGTTTTATAGTTAAGTTTCAGTATGATAGATTGTAGAATTCAATTTTTAGTTTTTTGAACAAGTTTGCTTAAATGTTTAGCTATAACGTTGTAAAGGTTCGATGTTACTCTCACCAATTTAGGTTGCTTTGACGGATGAACAACTTGAAAAGATGGCCATTCCATCTGGAGAACTGATTGCAGTTGAAGGCACGAAATTGAAAATATCAAGGAAATTGTACAGCCATGCAGAAATGATCAAAAAAAATGCGCTTAGGCAAGCTTTTTTGTGATTTTATTGTGCGAGAATATTACTAGGTTCATGGGAAAAAATTTTATGCTTTTAGGCTTCACATACCTCGTGAACTAATCGAAGGTGATAAAAAACTGATCGGAGAAGGAGGCAAACAATCACCATCTATTCCAGCTGAACCAGAAGAAAATATAAGTATGGTGCATGAAGATGACAATCTTGAAGATGTTGACCCGGACGATGATGTTCAAATCTCAGGAATTCCTGAAGCACCTAAAGCAAGTCAGTGTGGACACGCGCATAAATTCTCTTATACTTTTTTTTATAAATGTTGTTCACACACTATTTCATCACTTTTAAACTAAAACTTCCAATGTTTAGTAATACAAACTAAGAACGTTCTCCAAAGGGAGAACGTTCTTAGTTTGAAAAAAAAAATTCTCGTCTGATAAACGTTTATAATTTTGATTATATTCATGATTTTAGGCAAGACTCGAGTAACTACTGTTGCTTCAAATAAGCGCCGTCACACTGCTGAGATGGAAGATTACTTGTACGGCCCACAAAAAACTGTCAAGCGGATAAGAGCCGATCCAAAAGTTAGTTTATACAAATTTATACAAAATTTTTATACAAAAAAATTTAGTTTATACAAATCATTTGTTTATTCGGATGCTGATAACTGAAATGTTTTCATGACTATGACGTATCAAAAATTGAAAATATGATTAATACCAGCCGTAACTGTTTTCAAGAAGTATTACTAGGAACGCAAAAAGTAAAATATGCTAACTTCTGCTTTATATTAGGTCTTATTGACCTAATAATAAAGAATATATAGTGATGAATTGTAGGTATCGATGTCGATTGTTTTGAGTGAAATATTTAACGATATTCGCAGTGTCTTTGGTTGTGAAGAAATTATGTTCCCAGTCAATCCAAAAAAAGTAACGCTTTAGGATGTTGTGTCAAGAATAGCGTTAGAATTTTTTATGTCTGCTTTTCAACAGATAAACAAAGCTGACATGCAAAAATTCAAAAAACTATGCGAAAAGAATTGATAAAAGCGATAAAGAAGTCTTCGAAAATTTTACTTCTTAATAATTGACAAATAGTGATAGAGCAGTTTTATAAGGGAGCAAATCAGTGAGTAGAGGAAAGAAATAGATAAGAGATTGCTGCTGAGACGAGATAGATTCTTTGAAGATCTTTTAAAAAAGCAAAGATTCTGCGAGCAGACGAAATTTATACTTTTGTATAATCATTTCCTTATTTAGGTCCCAGATTATTACAACATTATAAAGGAACCAATGGATCTGCAGCAAATCAAGAAGAAAATTTCTGAGAATAAATATGAACTGAGGCGGCAATTTCTCTATGATATTAAGCTGATAATGGATAATTCAATACTTTATAATGGTGGTGGTCATCCCATTACAATTACTGCCAAAAATGTTAGTTTTCTAAAACTGAAAGATAAAAATATTAATTTCTTCATTTTACTTCTCAAATATTTTTTACGAGAAAATATAATTTAAGGTATTTGAAATGGCATCTAGACATGTTGCTGAACGTGAACAGAAATTGATTGCCTTGGAGAAAGCAATTAATCCTTTGCTCGATGATAATGATATCATTGGTTTTTCGTTTATATTGAACGAAATTGTGCAAGAGTGCAAAAATATACCGAAAAGCGCTGCATTTCATTTTAAAGTTGATCCGAAGAAGGTCAGTTCCAAATTTTTTGTCGCCATTACCAAACTTTGATATCATTTTAATTTTATTAAAACTCTTGTAAGATTGCACTGTTAAACAATTTGCGTATACGCATATTGTCGCAGTTTTTCAAATTATAATAATGCTTTCCGTTTTACTGGACTTGTTTGTTATCGTTGTTAATTTTTCAGTCGCGGACTCCAATTCCTGTGACCGACAGAATTTTCTGCAAATTCCTGTGACCGACAGAATTTTCTGAAATGTTTTTTTAGTTTATTAAATAAATGGATTTTTTAGCTGCCTCAATATTATGAGAAAATACATAAGCCAATGGATTTGGGTACTATGCAGCAAAATATTAAGGAGCATCGTTACACCACTCTTGAAGCATTCCGAAATGATATTAAGCAGGTTTCAATTTTTATTTTATTCGGCTAAAAGAGAAAACGATAATCATTTCTCTGAATTTTATGCAAAGAATTGAACAAATTTCTTTAAGAGAATTTACAGATCCAAATAAACAGTGAATTGTACAACGGGCCTCCAGAAATATCGCATTACACCTCGAAAGCTGTTGAAATATGTACATTGGCCGAAAAGATGCTTGAGGTGTATTTCTAAATCAAAATTCTTTTTTTTTTTTTTTTTTTTTTTTTTTTTAAAATTAAAAAATAACAATATATATTTGAAAAAAAATATTTATTTTTAAAAAAAAAAAAACCCAATTTTTTAAACAATTTAAAAAAATTGCGAAAAAATTAAAAAAAAAAAAAAAAAAAAAAAAAAATACACTTTATGAATTATGCAGACACGAAAATTTTCTTACTAAGGCATAAACAATTCTCATCAATCTTTTTCACTTCATTACTGATTTCAATTCACTAATTTTTTCTATTACTTTCTAAAATTTCCAAAATGATTTCACATCCTTTGATGACAATTATCAAATACAAACTTTTCGGATATTATTTATCTCAAATAAATTTTAAGCAATTCCAACTAATGAATAATTTTACTTATTTTTTTGGTAATTATAAGTGGTGAATAACGCTTAAAGATGGAATTAAGTATGAAAACTTTTTTTTGCTTTAGTTTTCATCCGCTTATGGCAAATAATTAGATTGCTTTAAAAAAAAAAAAAGTAAATAAATTTTGTTGCTTTAGAAGATGATGAAAGAGGATGCAAAGTGGAAAGAATAAGAAGAAGGAGAAAATAAGAAAAAATATTTAAAATATGATGTAATCATTTGCAATTACCATTTAATTAATAATTATCAGTCATTTGTTACAATAATGGATCTGGTATGATCATTTGTTGCAATGCTATGTTAATAGAAATTATGATTTAGTGTAAGCTTAATTTAATTACTGTTTTTCAATAATTTTAAAAAATAATTTGCTCTTTTAATTTCCCATTTTGTTATCAAAATGATTAAAAGAGAAGAAAAAAAAAGGAAAAGAGAAACTAACAGTATGATTGGAAATAAGTGATGGCGCAATTAGGCGATCATATGATGATGCAAATATTTCATAATGATCGAAAGATTGATTAAATACGGTGCTCGGATCGAGTTCCCAATTGTACATACGGTAAGATGATGATGATACTGGTATTAACGATGATGCTGTTACATCATAACATGCATTTCCGGAATTTATTCTCCGTTGATCCAAAGAGGGTGAATTATCCTGCAGTACGTTGGAAAACGATACCGTTGATGATTCGAAATTTTTCAAAAAATTTTTTTGTTGTTCCATTGGATATTCATTATTGAACTGATATTTGGTCTGCTGAAAACAACGACCAAAAAAATTCCAAAGAAATGACATTTTTTTCTTTTCTCATTTGATTGCTACTTGTTTGAGCAAATTTGCCAAATTTGGTTAATTAACATTTAATTTAGCATAATACCATTAAACAGTAAAATCAGCAGACCAAGTAGTTTAGATTATGGCTTTAGATGCGATTGTTGAAATCATTCAAATAAAATATAAGACAATTTTTGCTGAGAATTCAATTTTATTTTTTCCAATTTAATATTAAAATTTTTGGAAGATACGTGAAATTTCTTAGCCATTTCTCTGTTATTGCAGATTTGATGAATAATTTAATTTTCTTTCAGTCTTTTATTCAAATAAAAATTATAGCAGTGATAATATCATTCAGTATTCGCAGTATTGATCACAGCTGTAGCAAAAAAAAAAACTTTTTTTGCAATAAATTAATAAAATTATCATAAATTTAAATAGAAATCCCAGTATTGTCGATCATATCAGAATGCATATTTAATTTTTCAGTTTCTTCTTTTCCTCTTAATATTCTTTTTTCTTGTTTCCTTTTCGTTCTAAAACCTTAAATAATAATTTTGAAAATTGAAAGATTTGACAAATCAAACAGTAATAATATAAATCAGAATCCGTGAAGAGCTGTATTAGCATTGTCAATTTTTACAGCAATATAAAAATAACTTTATTTTTTATCTTCCAAAAAAAGGAAAGATGAAAAAAAAGAACTAATAGCAAGGCCTTAAGCGAATGCAACAAACTCTATTTACACACACAAATACATAAAAGAAATGGTTAGGAATAGGATGACAGATTTATTAGAACTGACGCGTCATGTCATCTTTGTCCTGGGCGCTACTTCTCAAAATTTTTTTCCCGATAAAGCGCAAAAGAGTCAATAAGGTACAATAGTAAAATTTGTTTCTTTTAAACAATTTTATGATTTATTCGTCGTACTTAAACTCAAATTAATATTTTCATGACATAATCGTTATGCTCAAATTCGAATTAATAATCTCATAATTTATTTACTGTATTCAAATTTAAATCAAATGTATAATAACAGTTTTACATAAATTAATAAAAAAAAGTGACGAATAAAATACTGAAACTATGAATAAATTAATTAGCAAAAATAAAAGCAAAATGTCTGATCAAACTAATTATTTAAAAAAAAAAAAATTGAGCGAAAGGAAATTTGAACTATAAAGCTTTAGAAAAAAGATCTTGACAAAAACATTTAGGTTTTCGAATAATTTTATTAATTCACTTTTAAAAATATTCACTTCTGTTATCGATAAACGAAAAAAAAGAAAGAAAGCAAATTAACTTTATACTTATAAATGCAATAATCTTCTAAATAAATTGTAAAAAAAATTGTAAAAAGGCAAAAACGAAAATTAAATTCTTCGTTACAGATTTTTTTTAAATGAAGTTTTTCCATTTATAAAATCCAACAGAAAAGTTCTTTTTTTTCAAATAAATTTACGTGATTTAAAGTAAGCTTGAAAATATATTACAAATGCGTTTTTCATCATCTGTTATAAATGACACCTTATTGATCTGAGTGTAGCGATCGCTTGTATTTGAATCACTTTAATGAACTTTGAAATTAACAAATCATAAATTAGTAATTATTATATATTCAGAAATTTTTTAATTCGCATTTTGATAAATTTTTTTCTACTTTTCTCGAAAAATGTTTTTCTCTCTATTTTTGGCTCAATGTATAAAGAAAAATGAATGAGGAAAGGACTAAAAAAACTAAAAAAAAAGTTTGAAATATAAAATATTTCAAATATAACAATATAACATGCCAATAACATCTTTATGCCAACTAATTTTCCATTTTCCGTTGCTTTTTTTCGATATTCTTTAAACTTGTTTTTTTTTTTCATTTTTGTACGTTTTAAAATTTATTTTTTTTATTTCAAATAATTAAATTTTTAATTGTTTTTAAATGTTTTTAAAAAATTTTTAATTAGTTGCACGAAAGTTTTCCATTGAAAATTGCAAGAAAGTAAAAAGGAAGTGAGAACATCTGCGCACGGTATGTGCTAACGCCTTGTATGAGCAAATGGTAATGGTAATAAATTTTGGTGAAACAAAATAAGATGGATTGAAATGAAATGAGAGAGATTAAAATGAGGTGGAATAAAGTGAAATGAAAAAAAGAGCTAAAGCAGAAAGGTTTTTAAGGAAAACATTTAAATAAATGACTTGAACATAAAGAAAAAGTTTTCGATTCAGTACTTCCCTCCAGGCTTTTTTTTGCTTGACCATAAATATTTGCAAAAATTCCAAAATAATAATGATGCGTTGACTACTGCTTGATCTTTGCTTCAGCAATAAATTTTTGCCTAATCTTGGCTCTATTAATTATGACGATAATTTCTGCTTTATCTTTCAATAGGTTCACAGTGAAATCATTGTGTTCTGAAAAAAAAAATTGTGGCTTCGTTAAACTAAAAGTGTGCCGTTATGATTTAAATAAAAAAGAAAAATTAGTGATTTAAATTCCACATTAATCTTTTTGGTTGCAAATATTTGAAAATCTGTAATCAAAGAAAAGGAAATTAATTAGCGAGGATTTGAACAAAACATTTCTGAACATTTTCTGTATGATTTGGAGCGAAAATTTTAGGAAAAAAAAAATTTCTAAATGATTGAAAAGTGTACAAAATTTGTTGAAATACAAATGTGGGAAATTTTCATCATTTTAAGCTTTTTTTGCGGCTTCACTTTTTATTGTTGTTCAGAATGAGAAAAACGTTTTAAAAAATATTTTAAGTAGTTTTAATTTTTTTACAAAAAAAAAAAATTTTTAATGATTCCGCAATGTTCGAAATAAAAACATCCAAGTCTGTAATTTGAAAGTAAAAACATCTAATTCTGTAATGTTTAAAATTAAAAAAAAGTAGACTGATTCTGTGAACTCTCTTTTGAGTTCACTTTAATTTATTTGTATTTTTAAAATTTCAACATTAACATTATAAAATTCTTTACCTTTAGTTAGAATTTTTTTATCGTTTAGAGATTTATTTGAAATTTTTTTTAAAAAAAGGTGGAAAAACTCCGTCACCGACTTTTTTAAGAAATATTCCGCCATTTTTATTAATTATATCCAAATTATTGTCCTTTTTTGTTTCTTACTTTATTGATAAACTGCTTGTTTAAATATTTGCTATTGCAAATGTATCGATGATTTTAATAAATTTCAAACAACAAAATAAAAGAAAAAAACAAAGGTATTTCGAATTATTCTGAAAAGATGACGTCAAAATAAAAACAAAACTGAATTTCATTTTAATAAATGAAATTTGAAAAGCGAAAGGAGTGTAGAATGGATTTGAAATGGTAATGGTAACATTGTAAATAAATCTTTTTTTAATTTTAAATGCAATTTATAAATGTTAAAATTACCGACAAATTATTACGAGGAAAAAAAATTGTTAGATTAGTTAGCTTTCGCTAATCAATCTTTTTTTGCTGAGAGTTGCCAAAAAACTTAAAATCTGTTAGAAAAAATTAATGCTTACTTTTTGTTTATTAGCACTTACACTTAATTTTAATTGATTAGTAGATATTTAATTCATGTTCACTAATAGTTATATTTATTTTACACCGACTAGGAAGTCTATGTAATTTGTGCTTGATTTATATTGCAATGTAATTTATTGATGCTGATTAAAGCCAACATTTAATTAGACTAATTAATACCAATTAATCCCACTTCATCTATATCGCTTTATATTGACATTTTGTTAGCTGATGCTGATTAGAAGTTGCATTTAATTAAATTAATTAATACTGTTTAAGTCCACCTCATTCACATTGCTTTACACCGATATATTGTTGAATGATGCTGATTATCATACACAATTTCATTATTTTTCTCTATTTTTAGATTTCGCGCTTTCTTAACCAATTTATTAATTTTCTTCAAGTCTAAAATCAGAATCCACACTTTACAGTTTTCTAAATATCGATAACAATAAAAAGCAATTTCAGTTCCCAAAAAAAATTAATAAAAAACAAAAATTTTGACAAAAAAGAGAAAGGATAAAAATTGAAAGAAAAAGTGTTGATATAAAATTATAAAGAAAAATAAATAAAAGAAATGGAAGAGTGAAGGAAAAGAATGAAAAATATTTATTGGCCAAATGTTGAAGTAAAAATGATTTACTATTATCCGCTATCAAATACTAAATAGCTCATAATTTCTGCTCCTTTGCTAAGCTAATTTTAATCTGCTTAAAAAAAGAGAAATCATTCTAATTAAAGAGAAAAAGATGACAATGAAACATTTCTATTCTTATAAAATTCTGGAGAAAAATTAATACGAGATGAAATGTATATATCTTACTTTTATAATTAGTCTTTATCGAGTTTTGCAGAAGTTTTATTATTATTGGAATTCTGAAATCATAATTTTATCTGAATCTTGAGTTTCCCTAAGTTCAACGAATTAATCGCTACAACTTATATTAATTATAATAATAGTGATAATGTTATTATTATAATTAATACAAATTTAGTGGTAATTAATAATAAGGATAATAGTGTAAATTTGAATTACTCATAACCAATTTACATAAATCATAATAACTTTGCTGTAATTAATATAATTAATATTAATGAAAATAACACTGCTTGAAAATAATTGACAGTAACAATGATTAATTTTCAATGATTAATTAATCAACACCAATTTAGATTACATGCAGTAACAATAATGATGATACTATAATTAATATAAATAAATAATATTAAATAATCAAAATAAGCATAATTATGCGGAATTCAAACTATTCATTGTTATGTTAATCGATATTAATAGACAACAATATTAATATTTTTATAATTGATGTAAATTAATAATGATGCTGAATAAACAAAAATGGCATTATTTTTATAGAATTCTTTACCAAATAATACACAATATTATTTCTCATCTTTGATTATTACAAATTGTATCCAGAAATTATTTGCCATTCAATTTAAAAAATATTTTTGTCTGAAAGTACAAATTTAAAATAATTAAAAGGATGTAATAGAATTGTTTCAAAAATTTAAATGGTAAAAAAAAGAGAAGAGAAGAAAGGAAAAGATAGCCAGCGATAGTAATAATCATCAAAAGCAAAGTAACAGTCAATTTTTGTTTCATTTCATTTTTTTTTTCTCACGAAAAAAAGAATTAGTTTAAAATTTCTCTAAAATTTTCCTCCTAGTTCTTTTTTTTGAAGAAAAATAAATTTCTCATTCATTACAAATGAAAACAAAAAGAAAAAGAAAAAAGGCCAAAAGTGAATACATTTTGCTTTCCACCAAAATTTTTCAATTTATTTCAATGACAGCGAACTCTTTTAATCGATTTTTTGTCAAAAAAGTTTAATAAATTTTTTCAGCAGGAAAAATACGGAATTAATTAAGTGAAATAATTTGTGAAGTAATTATGCGAAATAATTTAATGAAACTCAAAAGAAATTATCGTTCCTTCAATCATCATTAGATAACTGGAACTTATTTTCTTCAATTTTAAATAATTCCTGATGTTATGATTAAATAAAATTAACCATCATTTTTTATTTCTTACGTTAAATTTGTTTATTCTTGTTGACAAAATTCAGTTTTTGCTTCAAATTAATATTTTTTTTTTTTTTTTGCTATACTTTAATCTGATAATTGATTGATTTTGATTTTTTGATTTTTTTTTTATTTGATTTATCAAACGTAATTTCAAACATTTGTGCACTTTATACATTACAATATATTAACAGTTGTTTTTTTTTTTGACATTGTTTAAAGCTCCCGTAGCAAATGCTCTCATGAAGTTTAGCATTAACAATTTTTGTATTTGAAATTGATACAAGTTTTGAACGAAAATTAAATCTAAAATATTCATGGTTTGTTTGTTTGCTTTTTCTATGTTTCTTCAGCATTCATCTTAATTTAATTACTTTCTTTGCCAAATTTCGATGAGAATTATATTTCAATTTAAATTTGCTTTATATTTAAATAGATAAACTCTTTATCGTCATTACTGAAATATTAAGTTGAAAAGTCAGCAGTACATAACAACTGTATAGTCAATTCCATTATCAATCACATTTTGCTAAATGGAATCAAACCATTTAATTAATAAAATTAGTACGCGCTTTCATTTTGCTTCTTAAATAAATAATTAACCTGTTTTTTTATCAAAATTATTTTTTAATTAATTAATTTTTGTTTAAATTCACTGTAATTGCATTTTACAAAATGTAATTAATTAATGAAAATACTTACTTTCATTATCTTTTCAAGTAAATAGATGCTCTGTTTTTTCATCAGAATTATTTATTAATTAATGAGTTTCCGTTAATCCATTGCGTCTCTGTTTGTTCAAAATTTCAAATTTTCATAAAAAAATCATGTTTTGTTCTCACATAAACATTGATTAATTAATTTCTATTTTTATTTTTTTTTATACTTTTTCAAAAAATAATCGCTTCAAACACTTTTTATGACATGGATGGTGACCAAAGACAGATGAGCGCAGCTGTTTCAACGAATCGCAAATGTTTGCCAATCATTTCAACAAAAGTCATTTTAAAATTTTCGATGAAATATTAACATACACTAGGCAAGAAATAAATAGACAAAGAATGAAAGTATAGAAAACATGAAAGAGGGCGAGAGAAAAAAGAAAAAAGTAAAAGAAAAGCAATAATTGTTCTTAAGATTTACTGAGTTTAACAAAAGTCATAACTATCAGCAAGAAAACTAGAGCAAGAAACTGATGGTGGAGTAATACGTATATATATATATATACATTTATTTAATTCAATTATTTACTAACAGCGTAATATTTTTCTCTCTGTGCATTTTTACATGTATCTTGCTAAACGTACGTGTAAAATATACTTGAAATTATAGCTTATATTAACTAATTTATTAATTTAATTAAGTTAAAATACACGAATATTTTCTTTTCAAAATATTTCATATGCTATTCATTTTCAATTAATTCATTAAAAGGTAAATTCAGTAAAGAAAATAAATTTCACATTTAAATTATTCAATCAATAAATTTCAAATAATAATTTTTTTTTTTTTTGCACAATAAATTTATTAATTATTGAAAATTTACTTTTTTTAATTTTTTTTTAGAAATATTTTCTTTTCTTTTTTTGGAAAAGATATTCGTTTACTTTTAATTCATTCGCTGAAATTTTGATAATTTTAAAATTATTTAAATGTATTACTATCATTATTATTACTACTATTAACAGGAGCATTGCATGTCAATTATGGCAGAGCCAAAAATAAAGCCAAAACTTGGTCGAGTTGTTACATTTACCAAAAATAATCATCGATGGTCTAGGACGTTCGACGAAACAGATTTAAGGTTTGATAATTTCAATGTATTTTAATTCTATCGACAATTTATCGATTTATAGTACTTTACATTGAATTTCTTTTCACCTTTTTTTTTGTATGTTATGAACTAAAATTAATATTATCACTTAGCTTTGGTCTGTATTAATATCTGGCGGCCATAGCATCTTAGCCAGAAAGAAGCTTTTAGTCATTCAAAAACTTCATTTTTTGGCTAATTCTAAATTTATTTTTTTTTGAATAATTTTTCTCAGACAACAGTTTTCAAGCATAACATTATTTTAAAAAATTACTTCTGAACTTTTTTCTTAACGTAATTAAATCGAGATAATTAAAAAATTAGTTAGTACGGAAAAATGAATAAGATAAATTTTAGCAAAAATGTACTTTGATTAGTTAATCTCATCTGAGATTTTACTCATTTATTCGATTTTAAAATCTCTATGAAACCGTAACTAATTAATATTGACTTCATTAATATTTTACAATGAAGAATAAGCGGTACTGTTAAGTGAGAACCTCTTCTCAATGCTTGCAGTGATTGATTGATTTAATTGATTGATATTCGATTGATTGAACCGACTCATTGATTCGACTGATTGGCCGACTGATTAATCGATTGATTGATAGGCTGATTGATTGATCAATTAATTGATTGATTAGGTTAATCGACTGACTAATTAATAGCACCTTTCTTTAAACTCATAGCAACTGATAACTTGATGAAATATTAATATTGACTAAATATCATTCATGTTTTAAAATTTTTGGGCAAATTTGTTGAAAAATTAGAAAACACTGCTTTGATTATTATTTGAAATAAATAATTAGGTAGGCAATTAAACGAAGTTGTATTCTTTGACATTTCTATTTTTGATATGATTCTAAGCAAAAAATTTTCATAGGTTTAAATTACCATAATAAGTTTAATAACGCATAAAAAAACATTTGTAAAAAAGTCAATTTATGATTTTATTGTTTATTCCTATCTCTCTTTTCGTATTAATTAATATGATTAACTTGTAAAAGGAATTTGAATAAATTAATTTCTTTTTCCTTACATGATTCTTATCATGATTTAAACGCTATCCTTATAAATTCCTTACAAATGATCTCTCTTGTGATTAGTTTATCAGCAAAATATTAGCCGGTAGTATTTTATACGAATATTTAATATTAAATTACTTTTATCAACTTTTTTTTTTACTTATTCCCGCTTTTCAACTTTTTCATTCTGATAATCATAAAATAATTCAACAATAACTTCTAGTTCTCCAGGAATAATGATGATGAATGACAACAAAATATCATTTTCAATCATGATAAAAATACCCATTACATTTGAATTTATGATAAAGTAGTAGTCATCAAAGCGGTAACATCATCTGCATTATAAAATTATTATTTTGCTGGCGCTATAATATTATCGTTTATCCGAGCTGCAATATTATTTTTTCTGAGTGGTGACATCATCATTTCGTCTCAACAATAATATTATCATTGTTTCTGAGCAATAATCTTATCATTTTGTCTGAGTCATATCTTCCAATTTATCAGGGAAAATGAAATTTTACTAATACAACTTTAATTAAATAATTTACAAGCTACAAAAGTGCAAAAGTAATTAAATATTTGATTTTGAGGAAAGAAGAAGAACCGAAAAACAAAGATGATGAGAAAATTGACGGTGTCATGCAAATTGTTTCTGATAATGGATCAAAAACTGGTGCATTTAAGCGGAGTCAAACGATTGTCTGATCATGAGTTTCAACTGATCATGAATTTGTTCTGGTTGATTCCGATGATTTTCATCCATTTTGATTCATTTTACCAATTTCAAGAAAGTACACGTTGTGATTTAACGAAGTATTAAATAGTAATAGCTTAAGGCGGCCTTCTTTATCATTTCAAATTTTAATTTATGCATTGTGTGTGAGAAAAAATTTGAAAAATTTTTATATTATACCGAAAATGACAAATGTAATTACTCTTTGTTTTTTTGCTCGGATAAGTATATAAGCACATCGACAATAGTTATTTAAAAATTAAGCGAACAGAAGAATGTAAAAATTCTTCAACAAATACAAATTATGGAAAAAATTTAGCTCAAGATTAAATGCTTGGTTTCACAAATCCCGAGAATAAATGATCTCCATCAATAACTAACGAGTCCATCCTGATAAAATTACTGATCGATGATATACGTTATTCATTCGCTGTGCCTAACATTTTCGTAATTGAAAACGTCTTGTATTTATCATAATAATAACAAATATATTGCATAATTGCCGAAACTAATTTGTTATTTGATGATTAGTAATAATTGCTTCCTTTTCTGATGAATTTTTCATAACGAACTTCTCATATTTGCTATTTGATTAAATCATTTTCTTCCGGATAGTCAAACAATTAAAAAGAAAAGAATGAGAATGTTCTTTCCAGAAATAACTCAATAGTTTGTAACAATTGCAGACTGTAATTTAATTCGAATTGATGCAAAATGTAATTTAATTCAAATGAATTTGAATTGCGATTAATTCTAATTAATGTAAAGCTTGAAATAGTTATCATGCGATTCCTTTGTTAATAGCAGCAACAATCTACTCTTGCTGTTAGCGAAGTTAAATGCTATCAATATTTTGAGCAAAACAAATTTTTAAAATATTTTTTGACTTCAGAATTTCTTCAACTTTAATTTTCCTTTTAATTTTGAATAAATTTTTTAGAAATGATTTCATAGAGATTTGTTGGACCAACTGAGAAAAGAATCCCTTTTCTCACTCATCATGAAATCATATCTAAATTTATTGTTTTCACAAAATAATTTTTATTAGCAATTTTCTGTCATTTTATATTTTCATGGCTCATTTGAAAAATTCGGACCAATTCATTACTATCTCAAAATTAAAACTTGCATAGCTGAATGAAAACATGCAAAACTTCCATTCAATTTCATCAATATTAAATGAAATTTTAATTAAATTATTTTTTTGATAATTTCCATTGTCAGTGTTTATTTTTGTAATGGCAGCAAAATATTTCATCTGATGATAAAATTATCCATTTTTCAGATTCTTGATAAAAATTCAAATTGCAAATTCGCAAAAGTGATGGCAGTCTAAAACGATTGATAGCAAAGAAAAATCTAGTTTATACAAAACAAAACAAAAAAATATTATGAAAAAGGCGAAATAAAAAGCAATGAAAGAAAAAAAAGGAACTTTTTTTTAAAACTCATTTTTGAACTAAATTTAAAATCAAAAAAATCATCAAGTAGAATTTTTTCTGTGTCTCCCTTGCTTTCTTTCTTTTTTACTTTCTTTTTCTCTCCTCCATCCCTTTTGTTTTCACAAAATATGGGAACCAACCCTGTAATTTTATTGTATCCTATGATGCAATAAAACCAGAGTGCTATTATTCGGGGGTTAGTTGGCCATCTATATGAAGGCTTTCGGTTTATTTTTATTTACCAAAAACGGTCATTCTGCTTCTTGCTTTAACTATTCCGCCGGATATCTATGTAAACTTCTGGTCATTTGGTCATCTTAATCTATCTTTCTCATCTCCCTTTATTTCCTTCTTTCTTTTTAATGATTGTTATCAAATTTTTTAATGGCATTTCTTTTGTTTCCTGCTTCATTTTACCAAAATTAGCGATTTAATAAAAAAAGATCAAATAGGAGTAAATATTGATTTAGTTATATTATTTCATAAATAACTATGCGTGTGTAAAGCAATTGAATATCAAACTAAACATTAATTTATGTTGGTGAAAAAGTTTAAGTTGCATTGCTTAAAGTAGAACATTAATAGAAAAGTTCAAAAAGTGAAGCTTTAATTTATTAATGAAATAGAAAATGATATGAAAAATTAAAGAAATTTTACTTCTTACAAATGATGAGAAAAAGCGCTCTTTCCCAACCAAATAAAACTAATCAGTAATCATTGATGGAAAATAACGTATAAATTGCTAAGATTTAATTGCTTTAAAAATTATTTCATTATAATCATAATTTTGTCCTAATTTTTGTCATTTTTTTTTTTGAAAAGATTGAAATAAATCTATTTTAGCAATAAAATTTGATAAAATGGAAAATTATTCATTACTGCATAATGCATGAATTAAAACTTTTCTAATCTTTAAAAAATCCATGCCGAAAAAACACTTCCATTTCATGCTGTTTTTTTGCTAAAAAATTGGAAAAATTTCAAAATTTGCATCAGAGACATTTCTTTCATATTATTTATTTAATTTCAGCAAAAATATAAATATAAATTTAGCAAATAATTAATTTAATTAACAGTCAGAAACAACTAACGATTCCAAAAATGACAGCATTGTCATTTTTGAGACAGATATGATCTCTTCCACAGCTGTTTTATCTGTGCGATAATTTTTGGATGGTTAAATTTTTACTTCGATAATTAAGTTTTTTCCGGTTGATTTGCATTTTTATGAAATTTTAACAAATGGTAAATTTCCCCTTCTTCTATGTTACGGAATATTTTCGCAGCTGTTTTGTATGAAAAATTTTTTTCTACTTTCTTTTTTACCACCCACTTGAAAAAAAAGGGAAATAAATGAAGAAATTCCGATAATTAAATCTTGCATGAAGAGAAACCCGTATGACTATAATTAATCCGTTTAGTCACATCATAAATAGTTTGAGATTTGTTAAATTGAGCCATATGTTGTCGTGTCTTTTGCACGAAAAAATGGATATTTCAGTAAAGCAAGCAATATTAAATTAAAAATTAAAAATCCGAATTAATTTTATCAATTAAAAAATAGCATTTTCATTCCCCATGATATTACATGTACTATTACTCATTATAATTATTTGCGAAAAAAAAAACTTTCACGATAATTATTTAACATAATTAATTCCATTATTCTTGATCAAAAAAAGAAACAACAAACAAATAAGTAAACAATTATTATATACAGCACAAAAAAAGAGCAAAAGACAATAAAGTAATTAATTCAACTTTTTTGAAAAAAATTTAATTAACAAATCATTGAAATTTATTATAAATTATTGCATATCATAAGCATTACTTTTAACCATAATTATATCACTCAGTTATCATTTCATCACTTTTTTGAATTAAACCGTAAATAGATCGAAACAATGACAAATATCAAACAAAAAATATCATAGCAGAAATGTCGAATATTGCTGTTTCCTCATTTTATCACTTGTTTGAATCAAAAATTTTTTTGTTTGATTCTGATTGATTAATCAAACTTTTCTGCGTAAATACTCTTCAGCAATGATAAGATTAATTGTTGTCGGTGTTATCATTCTAATTTCGTTTTTCATTAATTATTTGCTTTTTTCTTGTTCCGATTTCGAATAACTTTTCTACTAACTGATAAACTGATATTTTACTAATTTCTAACATTCCCATAGTTATTTACTTTGCAAATTCAATGTTGAAATTAATACTAAACTTGTCATTTACGTATGCCAGTAATACTGTATCTAAAAATGAGTAATTTGAGTGAGGAATTAAATTATCTAGGGCATAAGGTCTTCTTTGAATTAAAATAAATAATTACTTGATATTATGGAGAATAAAATGAAATGAAATTAAATGGAACAAAATTAAATGCGACATATTTCAAAACTAAAAAAGACATATTACAAACAAAATTAAATACGTCTAATAGAAATTTTGATATAATTCACGGATTCATTTATTCAAATGCAGATTTTCTTAATAATTCTTGAAAATAATTGGCTAAAAAAAAGTTTTGTGGAAGTCAAAAAAAATTTTTACTTTTAATCTTAGCTTAATCTATATGCATGTAAAATTAAAAGCTGAAGCTAATTAAAGCTAAAGCTTCAATTGCTGATTGCTATGCTCAATGGGACAATTTACACGTTTCTTCCACATTATCTTTTTCATCTTCTTCCGGAAGTGTTTGCAAATGACCATTCGGGCATTTTGTACGAGCTATCACAATACACTGGTTCAAATGATTTTGAAGCATTTCACAAACCTGGAAATTTTCTTTATCTTAATTAAATTAAATGACATTTTTTCTCATTTTAAAATCGAATTTTTAAATTAAAATAGAAAAAAATCATATCTAACTTTTAAGTTATTCATCGTACATTATAACTACATCAAACAATTTGATTCAAACTAATGAAATTTCGACAATTTTTTGATAATATTGAAATTAATAAAAAACCAAAATTTTTAAAAAAGTAACAAATTTAATCATTTCAACTTCTGTTGTTATTTCCATCAATAATACCGAAAATAAACATTTTAATTCCTCAAGTACACATACATGTGCATGTGCAAACGTACACACAGATACACACACATATATATACATATATATCGCATACTTTTTGTACATTCAAAGAGTTCTCTTGCAGAAGATTTAATTTCTAAAATTTCGATATATCAAAGTAATGTTTATTAAAAATGACACAGCCAATCAATCATCCAAGATAATTTACTTTACTATAATCCTTTTTGTTCACAACAAGAAAAATTTATTTGTAAACAAAAATTTCATGGATGATAAATTTAGCCCATTCGTGTTCGTGTCGTTATCGGTGCAGTTATTTCATGATTCTTTATGACAATAATAGTGTTACTGTAAACAAAATAGGCAGACCATTAATGAACAGCTATTAATGCACAGCATTTGACATGGCTGTCAACAAATGGATAGCATATGACAATTGAAAGATAAAATAGCTATTTTATTTAGCCACAAAATATTCATCATTTTTCAATTATTTACTTTTTCCTCTTTCCTTGACCGCAAGTGATTTTTTTTTAGCCGCATCATTTTATTGCAATTAATTAATTAATATGTCATTATTAACAATTTATTTATCAAATTTCATTGAAGCATACTAAATATACACAAAATGATCTATCAAATCTGCAAAATTTTATTTTGAAATAAATTCCCAATTAAATTATTGACAAATAAGAATATTAATAAAAAGTGCGCATTGTTATTAATGAACAAAAAAAAAAGAGTGGAAAAGTTGATAAATAATTATAAAAAAAGAAATTATAAAAATTTCTCTACTAAATTATTGTAATTAAATTACTAATTTAAAATTTGCTTTTCTTTTTCACTTGTTTTTATTCTTTTCGTAGCATTAAATTAGTTGTAGGAAAATATTCATCATTTGACAATCTAATTGTCATTTATCAGTTAAAACTATTTACTTTTTAATCTTTTAAATTTAAAAATCGAAAATTTTTCATTCTTTTGTTACTTTGGAGGCAAATGTAAAAAGAAACAAGGAAAACTGATTCTGTTTATTCAATTTTTCGAATTAAAAATGATAAATAAAAAACAAACAGAATTACTAATCTGACTGTGAATGTTTTTCTGCATTAGATATGATATTATGCGAAATATTTATTCGGATAAACGAGTATCATTTTCAGTTACGCCTATTTTGCTGAAGAAAAACTTTTCCGGATTTTTTATTTTACCTTTTTTTTCGAATGAAAAAAGAAGACAGCAATTTTTGCTCATTTGATTTTTGACTTATCTTTTCATTTTCCTTCGTTTTTTGATCGTTTTTCCTTGTTTACAAGCCTTTGATTTGTTTATTATTTAGCATATTAAAGGAAGTGAAAGAGAAAGAGAAAAAAGAAAGATCACGCGAGAGCGAAGAAGAGATAATGTAGGGAAGAGAGGACAAATGTTTTTTGAAATGAATTTATGAAATAAAAATTAAGAATTGTAAAAACTTTCATCGGTGAAAAAAGTCCTTATCATTATTACTACAAACGGCGGTAATTCAACGAAGATGCAGGATAACAGAGTAACGAGGTTCGAGAGCAGGAAATGAAATGGAAGGAAAGAGGCGAAAATGAAAAAAATTCTTCCAAATGTTAACTGCGATTTTGTTTTTGTTTTTCTTTTTTTGTCCATACTGTTAATTTTGTAAATCAATTTCGGTAATTTCAGCTGGATAAGAATTATGTGTTCATGTACCTCTCACGTTTGAGCGTATTGAATCACGAAAATTTTGTTACGAATTTGATTTCAATTATCACTTGAAATCGAAAAATGGTAGGTAAGCTAAATTGGCAAAAGTACCCAGATGAACAGAATCGGCAAAATAATTGTTCGGAAAAAGCTCTTATAGTAATATTGATTACTTTTTTTGTGCTTTTTAGTTAGATCAATTCAGATTGTTTTTCCAGGAAAAGAAAATTAGTAATGGTCGAATAATATCATCCAAAAAAAGAAAAAACTTATTGATATTGATGTTATTAATAGTTTTATAATTTATATCGAAATTTTTAAAAAAAATTTTTTTTCCAGCGGCAATTTTAAATTCGTCCCTGAAAAATATGAACTTTTTTTTTTTGTAAAAATTTGAAATTAATTTGTCCGATGAAGAAGAATTTATGATATATAATTAAACTCATCAACCATTTTCTACTGTTCTTCTTCAGGAATTCAAATAATTTTCAAAAATTTGAATTTTATGAGGGTTGGTTGACCTTCTCTTATTCTTTTCATCATCGCTTTTTTTTCTTCCTTTTTATTTTTTTTTAGAAACTATCAAATTAAAATTTTTTATTTGAAAAGAATCCGTTAAAATTTTTTTATTTGCACTGATTTTTATTTGCCTATATTTTTTTCCTTCTTTTGCCTCTCCATTAAAAAAGGGAAGATTTCATTTTTTTTCTTGTCAAATAGGTAAATAAATAAATAAAATGGGTAAGGCGAATTTCTGGTTGACAAAATGAAAGGATGACAACTTATATTTTTATAGGAAAGATGGCTTTTTACAGAAGGTGCGGAAAACGAAATGCATAGAAAAAGAAAAGAAAAAAGGTGAAGAACGAAGAAAGGCCGAATTTGTCCGATTAAATGAGACTAATAAATCATTCATCATAAAGGTTACAAGGACAGAAAGAGAAAAAAAAGTGTAAGGCCGTATTAGTTATTGTTGCAAATTTACAACATCGATCCATCTGATCGGTCAATCAGTTAATTTTACCAAACAACATGTTACTTTTGATAAAAAATACTTCACTTTATTGAGAACTATTAATAATAATCAGTATTGACAATAATTTAATTAAACCTAACTGTTAAGCAATTCGTCAAGTAATTATATGATCAAAGAAGATAAAAGGAAGAGAAAGCAAAAAAAAAGCCATTCACCGAAAAAAATTCCTCAGATTGATTTATTTTTGTGAAGAAAAATAATTTCTTTTTTTTGATAGCAAATTTTTCAATCATCTTTTTTTTTTTTTTTTTTGTAAATTTCAAATTTTAATTTCACAAAAATTGAAGGGAGCAAAAAAAAGATGAAAAAGCGAAAATTGAATTTCTGAAATTATTCGGAATAGGACCTGGAAACATTTCCTCTTCCTTCGTTCTCGCATCCATAATGAGTCCATATAACAAATTGCAAAAAAAAAAATCAATTGCTATTGCCAGTAAAAAAATAAGCAAAAGAATTTACTTAACGAAAAAAAGAAATTACTCGTTTATTTTCGTTTAACTGTTATTTTTTGTTAATTGAAATTTAATTAATTAAATGCTAAATAAGCTAAATTTGTTTTACCTAATTTAACTTAGTGAACGAAAATTTCCTTTTTCCATTTCTCTATCCTTTTTTGAAATATTATCTTGACCAAAAATTAAAAACATAACAAATTATTTATTTCACTGTTTGAAATTTTAATTTCGCAGCAAAAAAAAAAATATTTACTTTCATTTACATTGACTAATATGTTTTTTAAATTTTTTTTTGGTTTTCCAAAAAATTTAAAATATTTGTGATATAATAATCTGTCATAGTAATATAACAATAATAAATGATAGATGTAGAACATGTGGTTGATATTTTCAGTGTAAAATTACAGTATATATGCCAAGACATCAAAATTGATAGATTGGCTTTTACGCGCTTAGGCTCATTTCATAAATCAAAACAAGGATTAATAGATATGTATTATATATTCCTTTTGTTATATTATAAATTCAAAGATTTATATATTAAAGTAGTAATTATGAGCTTACGAAAACTGATAATAAAATTATTCATATCAATGCAATTATAAAATTTCATAATTATATGTAAAATTTATTTTCGGAAAATGAAAAAAGTGGCAAAGTTTTCGTTGTTTATTTTGCTGAATCAATTTGCTAGTTTAGGATATTAATGAAAATTTAGGATTAAATCAAAATGGTGCTTAAATCAAATTAAGGATGAAAGAAGGCAGCCATAAATGCAAGTAGTAAAAAGAATAGGCTAAAAAGGAAAAGTGGTACAACATTTTCTTAAGTGTTGACCTATCTAAGAAATTTGAAGTAATTTCTATCTGGCGTGTCACGTGTCCAATAATTGCGTAACCAATCCCACAAAAAATAATCAAATCAAGGAGAAAAAATTCCCATAAGTCAATAAAAATGAAAAAAATTAACAGAAATAACTTTTTGCTTAATTAATTAATGAAATTATAAGCAACTAAAAAAATCAATGAGTTTAAAACTGACTGTTGTATTTTAATTTCAATATAAAATATCGTAAATTCAATAAATAAATTTAAGAAAAAGGAATAATTCTCTTGGCTAAGATGATTTTAGTTTTTGGCTTTATTTGAGGAAGTAAATTAGCCTCTAATTATAGTAATAATGTTGAATTTTGAGAAGATATTTTATGAGATTACAAATGCATTCCCATCTGGTACTGGCCATTTGTTAAATCTTTTCCCATGTGAATTTGCGATGGTCAGTTAGTTAGTTAAGTCAATAATTTCAGTTAAATCTGTTCTATTAAATCATTCACAGATTGATAAATTAGTTTGTGACAAAATTTTAAATTTTGATAATAAATCTTAAATTTTGGGAAATTATTTTGATGAATTAGTCAGGAAATGAATTTTATTATTATTGGTTCATTTATCTATTGAAAGAATATAGACAAATCACGATTAATACATAATCAAATTTGAATTCATAAGTAATTTAATTTCCACTTCATTTCCATTTCTTACCAATTTTCTACCTAATGAATTTTTTCAATCAGTAATATTTGCGAAGTTTTTTAAGAATATTAAATTGATTAGTGTAAGAAGAAATACATAACCTTCAGAGAATCATGAAGCATTGCATCGTATACTGTTGCATCAAAAAGACAATTATCTAATGATCGCGCAGCAAAGTTACTGGTGTCAATTTTAGCATGTTTCGGAATTGAACGGGCTACAAGAGGTTGTGTATCAGCTAACGTTTCCAATGCTTCCATAAGGTATCCCGGATCTGAGTGATTCATTGCACCAACTGAATTAGCCTTTTTTGGCAACATTAATACCGGACTTCTTTTGATCATACTTCGACTTTCGCTTCTTGATCGAACGTTTGGTACAATATTTGATTGTGTTGATAACGAATCCCCGATACTTATATGCTGCTGTTGTTTACAGGAACTTTCGCAATAACGTTTATTGTCCGAAAATGTAAAATCAGTTTTTGTAAGTGTATTTTGTTGTTGTCGCTGCTGGAATGATTGTGATGGTTGAGATTCTTTGGTCCAACCTGTACTTGCTGATTCCAGTGGTACCGCCAACATTTCCGAAGTGTTCAAATTATTGTTACCATTGATATGCTTGATACTTGTATCAGTGCTAGTTTTTCCGTTTATTAAAAATCGCCTAGTAGAAGATGAAGTAATCTTTTTATTATCACCCAATGATTCCGTAACACTTTTATTTAATCGTTTTTTCCTCGAAAATAATGATAGAAATATGGAACAATTTTTCTCAGATGAATTATTATCGGATGACATAATCACTTTTGCAGACAGAAATCCGGAGAAAAATTTTCAAAGTATCAAGCAATAATATAATCCCGCATAATACAATTTGCTATATACCGGTATGAAATGGAAATTCAGAAATCTGAAAAAAATTGATCATTGTATTATGATCATCGAAATATAGGTATTTAGAAATAAAGTCTAGAATAAGTTTGTGGAACAGTCTGAATGAAGGCTCTATACTGGTTGATAAAAGCCAGATAATCCGTCTAATTCGCACATCAATATAGCATACGGTGAGAATTTTCCGCGGCAGATGAAATTAATGAACACAATCATAACAAAAAAGAACGAAAAGAGAGAATTTACATAACGAATAAATTCGGCCGGACGATAGGACTAATCGGATTAATAATCGACTATTCCGTTCAATTGGAGTACAAATATAATATTTAAAAATGAAAAATGGACTAAATAACGAATTTTTGAAGGATTTTGAACTTAAATAGTGATAAAAATTGAAAATCTAAAAATTTTGGATTAAATTTGAGTTAAACTGAGGAAAAACAAATCTTTTATTTGAGTTAATTTACTGAAAATTTTAAAGAATTACTCTAAATAATAATGCTATTTATTCCTAAAATATCTCATTGAAATTAAATCAATTTCTTTTAAGGTTAAAATCTTGATTGCTCTCCAAATCGCTGTATTTTGAAAAGCAAAATGGCAGAATACAAGAACTTAAATAATCTTGGACAGATCTGATCAAAAAGCCAAAAAGGAGAAGATCGCTTGATCAATATACTATCAGCACTTTTGATACCATCATCATCTTCAAATATTATCATCATCATAACTATATCACCATAATCATCATTACCATCACAATCATTGTCACAACTGCTTCAATCAACATTATTATCATCATTATCGTCACCATCAATCTAGTCGCCATCATTATCATCATCAATACTATTATCAATATCATCAGTATCACCATATCATCACTGTCATTAGCGACATTATATCATCATCACTATTGTCATTATTAACCACATCATCACCACTATCATTAATCCCGCTTCCGTCATCACCGCCACTGTCAGCAATTCATTGTATTGAAATTGAGGGAAATGTGCAGTGAGGAAGTGAGGAAAAAAGTGTAACTACCAAATGCTAATTGCACCGTTCCCTCCCTATTCTGAAAATTTGAAATATAAATGTATATATGTATGTATCTATATTTGTATGTATGTATGTATGTGTTTGTGTATGTATGTATGTATGTATATATTTGTATATATGTATGTATGTGTGTATGTATATATTTATGTATTTATGTACAACATGTGTGTATGTGCGTATGTGTGTATGTGGTATGTGTGTATGTGTGCATGTGGTATGTGTGTATGTGTGTATGTGTGTATGTGGTGTGTGTATGTGTATATGTGATTTGTGTGTATGTGTGTATGTGTGCATGTGGTATGTGTGTATGTGTGTATGTGGTATGTGTGTATGTGTGTGTATGTGTGTATGTGTGTGTGTATGTGTGTGTGTCTGTGAGAGAATGATATATGTGTAGTCATGTGTAGTTGGGTGTGAATGTAATTAATCACTGGTAAAGATGTGAATAAAAGAGAGGAAGGGAGAGAGAGAAAGAAAGGGAAAGATAATAAAGCTTCCCTAATCAAATTACCTTTCTTCGAACTTTACAACTCTACAATATCTTTTTTATCCATTATTCTATCAATCATTACTTTGTCATTTCTTATTTTGGTTTTTTTTTTTTTTTTTTAAGTCAAAAATTTAATACCAAATTGAACAACTTTCAACAAAAAAAGTTTGTTTCTTCTACCAAAAAATAAAAAAATGAAATTTTATTGTAATTATTTTACTCAAAAAAGAAAATAAAAATAAATTTGATTAAATATTTATATCTGAAATAATTGATATTATTTTTAGAGAAAAATAATACAACAACTCGAAAAGATGCGATATTAGCGTATTTAGCTTTTTGGATGATTTAGCTATCAATTATTGTAAAAATTATTTTAAAAGTTTTTTCTTTTTCTTTTTTTTTTATCAGTTTCTTTACAATAAAATAAATGATGAGTGTTTGAAAATAGCTTGAATCGACTGGAATGATGAGCGTTATCGTAAAAATTTCACCAAAAAAAAAAAATTTTTTTTGAAAAAAGTAATGGTTGTAATTTTTAAGGATTTAATTAACAATTTAATTACAATATTTATGTCAATTCATTGGTAAAAGAAATTGTCTCAAAAATTATGGCTAATTAATTAAATTGGTTAAAATTTATTTTAGTTCTAGCATCTTTGTTTCTTCTATTACAATGAGAATAAGAGAGGAAAACGAAGGCAAAACAACCATTTCTCACTTCGATTGGGATAGTTTAGCAGTAAAGTAAGTGGAGGATAGTCTTCTTTTTCCTGATTACCTCTAATAAAACTTTTTTTTCCAAACTAATTATTGTACACAGTACCGTTCATCAGTTAATACCCTTGATTTATAAATCCTACAAATGTATTCGAAAATTTTTAATAACAGATAATTTTTACTGAAAAGAAATATTATTTTAATTAATAATAATAATAATAATAGCAAAACTTTTATTTGCAACTTAAAATTGAAATAAATAAAATGAAATTAAAAGGAAAAATTTGCAAAAAATAAAAATAAATTAATTATTTGTTGAATTAAATTAATTTTGTGCAATTATTAATTTATAAATAACTCAAAAAAAAAAGGAAAAAAACGCAAATAATTTTAGAATTGAAAAATAAAAATTTTTAAATGAGAAAAAGGAAAGGAAAAAGAAAAGAACGAAGAAGAAAGAAGGACAAATTAAAAAATAAAAAAGAAAAAAAAAATGATTTTACAATAAATATATTTCAGTTATAAACTGGTTTTTACTACAACCAGAAGAGATAAAATGTTTATTTTGAGAAAAAGAAACATTTCTCAAATGAGAAATGAAATCAGGAATTACGGAAAAATATTGTATGATTGCAAGAGGACGAAGGTAAACAGATCGATCGATTCCTCTCATTTAATTGTTTTCTTGATTTTATGGAGGAAAAGGAGGATTATATTTCCTCAATTGCACCACCATTATCCTTGTCAATAGGATACAGGTAAATTGCCCGGTAAGTAATTAAATATTACTTTCCGATATTCATTATTTATGATTGATCATCGATGATACAGTATGATAGAAAGAACTTTTGCAATGTTTAATTTCATCATTAAATCAATTTTTTTTTCTGTTTTTATTATTAATTTTACAAATAAATTTAATTATTATTGCTTCAAATTTTTAAAACAAAATTTAAAAAATTATTTTTTAGAAAAAAAAAAGAAAAAAAGAAAGAAAAAGGTAGAATGAAATTGATTGCTTCATTTAATTTCTTGAAAAAATTATTTCATTCATATTAATAAAAGATTAAAATAAAGGCTAAAAGTTGAATTTAAATGTTGACATTGAAATTTCTATTTTTAAAATAAGTTAAAATGAAATTTTAAGGAAAAATTGAAAAATTATATAAAGAGGAAAGAGGAAAATGTATACTAATACAATTGAATTATGAAAGTGATCTAAACCATAAATGAAAGAGCAATGAGCATTTTCACCCTTTGCTCGCCTCGCTCTCTCTCTTTTCTGCTTTTACTCTTTCTATCTTTAAAACATTTTACACTTCATTAAATAATTTCATGAATTAAATGAATATTTCTAGCAATTGAAATAAACCGAATGTCCATCATATTGTTGCATTATGGGTTAAATTCAAAATGAAATCCATTAGAATTTAAACTTTTTGGAACACTTCTCTATTGAATGATAATTGAAAGAAAATAATTATATCAAAATTTTTAATTTATGAACGATCAATTAATTATTCATTGTAAAATTCATTATTTTGTGAAATTTAACAATTACAATATTTTTTTAAGGTGCTTAAATGAGTAAAGTTGAATTAAAAAATGGCAAAATAGAAAATGAACAAAACTTGTCAAATAGGAATGATAATTGATAAAATTGATAATTAGTAGACGATAATTAAATCACAAAGTTGATAATTAAAAAATAATATTTAAATGGTAAAATTGATCATTAATTTATAACGATCGGATTGTGAATGAATTAATAAAGTTGATAATTAATAAATAATGGAACAGATGATAAAATTGAAAAATAATAAATAAATAATGATTAAATAATAATCAGAAGGAATGATAACTGGTGAAGTAAGTAATTAATAAATGATAATCGAATGGGAAAAAATAATCATAAAGTTGATAGCTGATAAACAATCAGTTGTAAAATAATTAAATACAATTAATTTGTTTGAAAAATAAAAGTTAAAAAAAAAAAAAAAAAAAAAAAAAAAAAAAAAAAAAAAAAAAAAAAA